>CANTUR010000073.1:0-255000 GCA_947683625.1 Mallotus nudiflorus | reverse complement strand
ATAAATACTCCAAATCCTTTTATAAATGAATACATATTTGTACAATGTTCAAATACGAATTCTCAGAGTATTTAATATCCAAACAAAATAATACACTTCCAATATAATAACACTACTACTGCATTTTCTAGAATACAATTTAAAGTTCAGAATATACGTTTGCATAAAATAGCCGGGACTGAAGAACACCGGCGAGGAACTCTACAACTAAGGTCTGACGATATGGAATCTCCTAAAAAAAATAATTGAGGGGGGGTCAGACCTCACTGAGTGAATTATTATACTATATATACATGCAAACTAAACCATAACAATCAGGCATTCTTATATATATATGTATATACACACATTTCACACGAATGCCAAACTTTGCTTTTATAAATATACTAAATGTAGAAAACGTTTGTTTTAATTCATGAAGGATCCATAGAACCCTAAATAATAACAACCTCAAACAATCCCATCATCACTCTAGCCATGCAGGCTCACTTGATTCCAAATAGAACACTTATTCCAATTTCGACATCAGACTAGCCCCGAGACACTAAGTCGACCGAGCTCCAGCAGTCTGGCTGTCAGTGTGATTGGCCCCGAGACACTTGGTCAATCGAGCTCCAGCAATCACACTATCCATCACCTCACATCTCAATCAACCCAATAGATCATTCAATTCACTTATGGACAGTAGACTGGCCCCGAGACACTAAGTCAACGGAGCTCCAGCAGTTTGACTGTCAGTGTGATTGGCCCCGAGACACTTGGTCAACCAAGCTCCACCAATCACACTATCTAACATACCATTAATCTTAGTCAAATCAATTAAATCAATTATAATCACCCAATTTTAACTCTCACTCAATCCTTATCTATCGTACCGGTACGTACACGGTCCTAGTGCTGCCCACTAGGAAGCACGTTCTATTGATATCCTTCACTTCGAATAAATCATTCATTCGAAAAATAATTAATGTAGAACAATATTCATAATAGTAAAACCAACCATATATATATATATATATAAATACCAAAATATACCTAAAATATACCTAGTATATTTCAGGTATATATATATATATATATATATATATATATATATATATATATGTCAAATAAAATACGAAATAAACTAAAGATAAATCATTAATATAGTTAAAAACAATTTAAATGAGTAACAATAATATAACATGCATTATCTTAAAAATATACTTAAATATGCAAAAGATATACCCTAAGTACTCAAATCATTTAATAAACCATTTATGTATAAATATTCATTTAAATACGTGTTTG
Organism: Mallotus nudiflorus; assembly: GCA_947683625.1. NCBI lineage: Eukaryota > Viridiplantae > Streptophyta > Magnoliopsida > Malpighiales > Euphorbiaceae > Mallotus > Mallotus nudiflorus. The sequence goes on along the minus strand of CANTUR010000073.1, from coordinate 253,710 downwards.
TGTTTAACATATATTCACAAATATACTAAAAATAAACCTAATTATCTAGCATGCATATATCAAAAATAAACCCTAAATATACCACTAATGTGTTAGGTTTAATTTAATAATAAAACATTTATTTATTCAGAAATAAATAAAAAATATACCAAAAATAAATTTAAAAATAATTTAAGTGTAGGTTTATAATTTAACATGCAATTATTTAATAATAAACCTAAAATCTACTAAAACTATACCTAAAGTATACTAATCATTTAATAAAATAATTATGTCTAAGTGTATATTTTAAAACATGTGTATATTACTCAAATGTATTAAACCTAAACCTAATTGTTTAATGTGCATATATCAAACTAACATGCATAATTATTTAATATGCATATATATAAGAATGCAACCCTAGATATACCAAAAATATTATAATTTAAATGATTTTTTAAAACATACAATAAAATTGAAAAAGTCTAAATAATGCACCCTATATGCAGTGCATATATATACAATATAATAACTCACTGGTGTGCGCTCCTCGAGATAGACTCAACGGGCTTGGTCTGTTAGGCCTCGGTCCCAGCACAGCTAGAAAAATAAAATAGTAATAACCGTTAGAATAAACTTCTAACTCTAAACTTCTAACTCTATACTTCTAGGATTACTATAGACATATTCAATCAAGAATTCAGAATTAGAATCGGACCGGTTGTCACATTTTACGAGAAATCTACCAAAATTTCGATAGAGTCTCCTCTGTAAAACGGACATCTCCCAACAAAAGTAAGGCCGATCCTGCACAAAAAACACACTTCAAAAATACACAGCCACAACCCCTCAGTCGGACTCCCAAACTATAATTCTTCCGACCGAGGCTCACAATTCACGAAATAAACACATAATACATGAGAATTCCAAAAATACCTTTGAATAACCAAAATATAGCAATTGAATATTTAAAGCGTTGAAAATAATTATTTACCCAATAATTTCAATAAAACCCTAATTGTGATAAAATATTATTAAAAATTGACAATTCTCGATAAATTCATTAATACTAACCAGAATACATTTTAAAGCTCCAAATTACACAATTAACCCTAAAACATATTAAAAACCGATAAAAACTCATTTATTTAGAAAAATAGTATAGTATATTATATATAATTTGAAAATAATTTATGAAAGAATAGTTTTAACTAGGTAAAAATACTAAATAATTTATAGAAATCATTTCTATACCTCAAAGAACTATTAAAACCGATTTAATTATATTTTAGTCAATTTAGTGCCAAATTACCAAAATACCCCTAGTTATATATAAATTCACATAATTACTCAAAAAATTAATTTCTCAACATATAATTCAATAAAAATCAACAAATACACCTAATTAACTAATTATTTCTATATGAAAAAAAAATAAAAATACATATTTAATCTATTAATTCCAAAATATACATAAATTATATAATCTTCCATAAAAATAATAGAAATTCCTAAAAATTAATTTATCATCAAATAACATTTTAATATAAACTAAAACACACAATTAAACTTCAAATTCAACCCAAATACTCATTTAACTCAATTATCCAATATTTACATAAACTATAAGTATTTCTTAAAAATTATATAAAATTCCCAAAAATTAATTTCTCAACATCAAAATCAATAACAATATATAATAATAACAATTTAACAAATTTCATAATCTAATTAATTAATTAACGAAAATTCATTTTTAATCATTAAAATATTCAATAATTAACCAAAAATCAAACAAAATCAGAAAAATGCATAAAAAATATCTATGAATAGATTAAGATGCATATATTAATATTTCAAAAAGAAATTATCAAAAAAAATCAATTAAACTCAAGGTAAAAAAAAGAAGAAAAATTTTGACATAAACTAAAATCAATCAAAACTTACAAATGAATAATTTTAAGCTTGAATGGAGCTTGGGATCGTCTTCTCCTCAGCTCAAGGAGTCGACCAAGCCAAGGAAGCCAAGCTCTCGCCGTCGAGAAGTCACCGGTGATCGCTGTTATTGCTGCTACTCTACGTGCTGTCCACCGACGGCTTTTACAGCTCTTCCATGGCGATGCCGACGAGAAGGAGAAGATGATGGTGTTGGTAAGGACTGAGCAGATCGTGAAGAAAAAGGAGAAGAAGCATAGTGATGAAGGAGGGTCGGGAAAATTCAGGAAGAAAAGGGAAGAAACAACTTTGATTTCTGTTTTCTTCTTCTTTTTTTTTTTTACATATATATATATATATATATATATATATATATATATATATATATTAAACTATAATCTTATAATTTAATATATAATAACTTTAGTTTAATTGAATCCCTACCACAATAATAGTCATATATATATATACACACACATAATATCTCACACACACATAAAAATAAACACATAAAATTTATTTAAAAATAACAATAATAATAACCATAGCTATTAAATGATTAATAATACAAATAATAATATATATTTAATAAAATAAATAATAAATAATAATAATAAAAATAGTAATAATAACTCACATAAATAACAATGAAAATAATAACATTAATAATAATAGTGGAATACTTCCAAAATATTAATAATACATAAATCATCAAGTAATAGAATAATATTAATGCTAAAAAAAATTATATTAAAAATAGTATTAAAATATTCATGCACTAAATTAGCATTATTAAAACCATAGTATTCATAAATAATAACTTTACACAATGGAATTTAAACGTTCAAAATAATTTATTTACGTAGAAAATTCAATTAACATACAATAATGATAATAAGTCATAAAATAGTAAAATAATTAAATATAACTTTTAAACTTTATTAATACTGCATATCTCATTATTTAATAAAATAAATTGAAAACAAGGGTTATTACAATTTATTTGTGTGAGTTATGTATATTAAATATTTGAACTGGAATTTGTACTGAAGGTTTATTTATATATGAGATGAGATATTCGATTTAATTTCTTTTGGGTGGATTATTATTTCAATATTTATGATTTTATTTTCACTGTAGAATATGTTATTTATGTTATTATTATTATTGCACGTTTTATTTTATTTTAAGGCTTACTATGGGTTTCGGATTTGAAAGAATTCCCGTTCCCTAGCACCGGTCATGGCCCTTGTTTTGGGTTGTGACAAAGTTGGTATCAGAGTGGAGTTTTGTGTTAGGGCTTTAGTTGTGTGAGTTGTGGCCCTAGTTTTTGGTGTTGTGTTTTCTTTTGAAACTACTGCAGTGACTTAAGTTCGAGTATGTCTTGATAAGTATTCCTTGCTTTAGTTTTCTGTGTTATTCCTCCATTGTCTATTTTGTCTGGATCATTCTATTTGTCTTTTTAGAATGAGGAGGCGAGTGCGTGTTGCTCCACCGGTCGTTGAGGCTAAGGATGATGAGTCCTTTTAGGATGAGGTTTTACCTCATGAGTCACCAGTTAGACGTAGAGGTCGTGGCAGGGGTAGACCTCGAGGAGCGGCAGGTCACCATAGGCAGAGAGAGATACAGGATGAGGAGCCTGTAGAGCCTGAGTTTAAGGATATTCCTATACCTCTAGTCATTCAGCCTGCCTATCAACAGGGTATGTCTGACCCTGAGGCAGCTCTGTTCTATGCCTGAGTTGGCAGGATCGCTTTCAATGGGACTTCTGATCCGTTAGATTTTCTATATGCGATCGAGACTAAGACTCGGACTGCTCATATCGAGTACCAGTGGATTATGATCGTCGAGCTTTCTGTTGAGGGACCAGCCCTGGACTGGTTTATTCAGATGATCTAGCCTTATATGATGACGATGACCTGGGCTCAGTTCAGAGAGTGATTTATGAGGAGATTCTACCCAGAGCCTCTTCGCATGAGCTATCGTCTCCGGTTGACCAACATTTCTCGCGATGATAGATCAGTTAAGGAGTACACCTGAGAGTTCCTTTGATGGGGTAAATATGTAGAGGATCTAATGCAAGACCAATATTTTGCAATCACCACCTACGTCACCGAATTAGGTTCAACATTTGTTGGTATGCCTACAGCGGGCCTTACTCTGGAGTCAGTTATAGAGTTGGCCAAGGAGATTGAGCTGAGGCTAGTTAGGCAGGGAGTGATGCCTGATTATTACCAGCTGGGTGTGCAGTCGAGTGGATTGCAGGCTACTCCGTATTTGATTTTTCATGTTGGTTCGAGTAGTCAGCAGAGAGGTCCGACTCAGCAGAGTCAGAGACAGCAGTAATGAGTGCATCGAAGCAGTAGACATGGCCATGGAGGTCAGCATAGACCGTTCAGATTTAGGTCAGGTGCTTCAAGTAGCAGCAGTGGTCGTAGTTCCGGATCAGTTGCCAGTATTTGCTTGACCTGTGTTAGAGTCCATCAAGGACCATGTTACCTGACACCACTAACATGTTTCAGATGCGGGCAGATAAGACATTATGCCAAATCATGTCCTTAATTTGGGTATCAGCAGCCACAGATTCTGTGATTTCCACAGCAGTCAATTGCTAGTGCTGCACCCGTTCCTTTCCAGTTGCCTCCAGCCTAGCATCAGAGTTTCACTCAGCTTGTTCCATAGCAGGGTCATGGTAGAGGTGCAAGAGGTGTTGGCCAGGCTTCTACCAGTTAGCAGGGAGGTCAAGGACAGGCCAGAGTCTTCCATCTTACTCAGTAGGATGCTCAGGCATCTAATGCAGTCGTGGCAGGTATTATTTCTGTTTGTTACCTGGATGCATGAGTTATGTTTGATCCGGGTGCCACGCATTCGTTCGTTTCTCCTGTTTTTGCTTCCAAGTCTTATTGGCAAGCTTCGAGGATGGCTTTTCCTTTGTCTATTGCCACTCGTCTAAGCGATTCTTTGGACATTGATATTGTTCTTTCTGGTTTTCCAGTTCTCCTAGGAGATAGAGAATTATTCGTTGATTTGATTCTGTTGGATATGATGGAGTTTGATGTTATTCTGGGTATGGATTGGTTATCTCAATACTATGTTATGGTGGATTATCAAAATAAAGAGGTGACTTTCAGAATTCTTGGTGAAGAAAAATTTAAGATGTTGTGGGTGATAGGAGTTCAACACCTCAGAATCTCATTTCTGTTATTATGGCTAGGAAGTTACTGAGGAAAGGTTGTCAGGGATATTTGGCATTGGTCAGGGATATTTCAGTGGAGAAGTTATCACTCAGAGATGTTCTTATTGCCTATGAGTTTCCTGATGTTTTCTTGAGGAGTTGTCAGGTTTACCACCTCACAGAGAGATTGAGTTCTGTATAGATGTGGTTCCAGGTACTACTCTTATATCTATGCCACCCTATAGAATGGCTCCTGTAGAGTTGAAAGAGTTGAAGGAGTAGTTGCAAGAGTTGTTAGATAAGGGTTTCATCAGACCCAGTGTTTCTCCTTGGGGTGCACCAGTCCTGTTTGTGAAGAAGAAGGATGGTACCCTAAGACTGTGCATTAACTACAGAGAGCTGAATAAGGTGACAGTGAAGAACAAGTATCCTCTCTCGAGGATAGATGACTTGTTTGATCAGCTACAGGGTGCACAGTTCTTCTCCAAGATTGATTTGAGGTCAAGTTATCATCAACTGCGGATTAGTGAAGCCGATGTTCCTAAAATGGCATTCCACACTCGATATGGCTATTATGAGTTTCTGGTGATGTCTTTTAGTTTGACTAACGCACTAGCAGCATTTATGGACCTGATGAACAGGGTATTCAGACCGTATGTGGATCAATTTATGGTAGTCTTCATTGATGATATACTGGTATATTCGAGGAGTATGGAGGAGCATGTATGTCACGACCCAAAACAGGGGCCATGACCGGCGCTAGGGAACGGGAATTCTTTCGAATCCGGAACCCGTAGCAAGCCTAAAAATAAAATAAAGCATGCCACAATAACAATAAAAATATAATATGCAGCGGAAATAAAAATCATAATATCATGATATTACCCATATCAACTGGATTTAAATAAAAATCTCATCTCATACATAAAATCTCTTTAATACAAATCCAGTTCAATATAATACATCTCTTTAAAATAAAGTACATAAAATCCCATACTTTAGTTCACAACTACTGCAGTGTCTAGATAAAATCAATAAGACTCAAGTAGACAATTTACATAAAGAAGCCGGGGCGGAAGAAATCCGGCGTATCGACCTGCTACTGAGGTCTGAGGAAGTTGACTCTCCTGAAAAATAGTCAACGGAGGGGAGTCAGACCTCACTGAGTGAATTACTATAATATATATACATACACACTAAGTGATAATGCATACAGTCAACAGTATATATAATATGTATATATACAGGCAATTACACACAGATGCAATAAAATCATTTTTATGTATTTATCTGAAAATCATCTTTTATGAAGGATTACATAGAACCCTAGAATATCGCAACCTCAGAAAATAGTGTTAAACAACACTCAAGCCACACAGGCTCACTTAATCCAAAATATATCCACTTAATCCATTTAGACAGTAGACTGGCCCCGAGACACTAAGTCAACCGAGCTCCAGCAGTCTAACTGCCAGTGTGATTGGCCCCGAGACACTTGGTCAACCGAGCTCCAGCAATCACACCCAAACCACATCTCACATATCAATAATCATAATCAAATCAATATCCACAAATAAGTTAGTAATATAGCCTAAATACTATAGGCATACCGGTACGTACTCGGTCCTAGTGCTGCCCACTAGGTAGCACGTTCTATTGATATCCTTCATTAATAATATAAATCATTCATTCACAATAAATGATGCATGAATGTAAATGAAACAACAATATAAACCATATATATACCGAAAATATACCAAACATAAACCAGGTATATTTTGAGTATATATATATGTCAAATAAATCCAATCAAATCATGAATTAAACTAAAAATATATTTAAAAACATTTTAAATATATTTTATTAACAAAACATGTATATAATTTATTATATACCAAAAATATACCAAAAATATACTTGAATATAAATCACATTATTTATGCATATTCAGTCAAAATAAAACATGCATTTTTCTAAATCATGCATCCTAAGCATATATATATAATATAGTAACTCACCTAATGCGCTCCACGAGACAGGTCCGATGGGCCTGGTCCACTAGCCCTCGGTCTCGGCGCAACTAATCAAACAATAAATAACCGACATTAGAATAAACCTAACAGAAATCCTAGAATTCAATCTAGAGTATTAAACACAGAATCGAAAATTAGGGTTCGACTGGATATCACGTTTTACGAGAATTCTACCGAAAATCCGACAGAACCTCCCCTGTAAAACGGACATCTCTCTACTCAAAAGAGTAGAGCCGACCCTACAAAGAAACACACTTCAAAAAAAAACGAGCTCAACACAATCAAAATCCCACGGTCGGACTCCAAACTACAGTCCACCGACCGGGGTCCACAAACACAGAATGATTCCAGATATAACAAAAATATCTTTAAATCACAGAAATACATTTTATAAATAAAAATTACATAATTGACCTTGAAACACTATAAAAACCGATTAAAACTCATTTTATTTGAAAAACCGTATATTATATATATAATTGAAAATAATTCCCGAAAAATAGTTTTAATTAGTTAAAAATACTAAATAATTTGTAGAAATCATTTTTATACCTTAAATAAATATTAAAACCAATTAAATTACATTTTTAGACAATTTAGGGTAAAATTACCAAAATACCCCTATATATATAAATATACCTAAATTACTTCAAAAATTCACCAAAAATCATACAATTACCCAAAAATTAATTTTCTCAACATATTTATCAATAATATCAATATTTAAACTCAATTAACCAATTAAATTCAAATAAAAACACATTTAACCTAATTTTTCCAAAATCACCTAAACTTCAATAATTAAAAATAAATACTTAGAAATTCATAAAAATTCCAAATAAATTCCTATAATTCATTTCAACACCCAATTCAACCATAAACTCCAATTTCATAATTTAAATAATTAATTTCCGAAAATTAGAAAATAATATTAAAATATTCAAAAATACCCAAAAATCCAAAAAACCTCCAAAAATTCTACAAAAATTCATACATGTAGATTAAGCTACTAGGAACAACATTTGTGAAGGAATTAAGCATGAATCAATCAATAACAATTCGAAAAAAATCGAAAACCCTAATAGGCCGAAATTTACAAATCGAAAACTAAGCAATTCTAGACCATTTTAGCTCAAACCAAAGCTAGAATAACACTCACCGGAGCTCAAGGAGAAGAAAGAGACCGGCGGTGCCGAAATCGGCGTGATCGACGGTGGGTTGATTTTCGGCTTCTCCGGCCAAAATCGTTCTCCCGACGCCGGAAACGGCCTCCACAGGCGGCGAAACTGGTCGGGGAAGATGGTGGCACACCAGACGGCACACCCACGGTGAAGGAACGGCGTGACAGGCGCTCGGAACGGCGAAGAACGGTCGGAGAAGAAAGGAAGGAGTCGGGGGCAATATGGTAATTTTGTAAACTTTTTGATTTTTGATGTATATATGTATATATATATACTTTATACTATATATTAAAATAATATTAAATTACACACATCAAATATACACCACACACATAAAAATATTAATATTTTAATAATTTTTACCAAATAAAATTAATTAAATAACAATTAAAACAAATAAATACTTAATAAAATATTAGGGAATTAATAAACCCTAATTAAATAAATATACACACACCGACTTTATTTAATAATTTAAAAATATGTATGAGTTCATGCAAGTCCGTAAATACATTTAAAATAATTAATAATACATTGTTTACGTGAAAATTTCCCCGAAAATGCAAGTCCCGGGAAAATTTTACGTAAAACACTGTAAATAATATACCGTAATTAAAATAGGTTTTAAATACATATTAACTCGTAAAAATATCACATATATATTCAAAATTATTGACACTGCATATCCCGGTACAGTGTAAAAAATATTTTTAAAAACACGGGATATTACAATGTATATCACTTGAGGACTGTACTGCAGACACTAAGAGATCATCAGCTTTATGCTAAATTCTCAAAGTGTGATTTCTAGATGGAGAGTGTTTCTTTTCTTGGACACGTGGTGTCTAAAGAAGGTATCCAGGTTGATCCACAGAAGATTGAGGCAGTGTTTGAATGGCCTAGATCGACTTCTGTTACTGAGATTCAAAATTTTCTAGGTTTAGCTGGGTATTATAGGCGGTTTGTGCAAGATTTTTCTAGAATTTCAGCCCTTATGACTCGCTTGACTCAAAAGAATGTTAGATTTGAGTGGTCAGAAGCTTATGAGAATAGTTTTCAGTTATTGAAGGAGAAGTTGACCACAGCTTCAGTGCTAGCTTTGCCTAATGGTGTGGATAAGTTCACAGTTTAATGTGATGCCTCTAGAGTTGGCCTTGGTTGTGTGTTGATGCAGAATGGTAAGGTGATAGCCTATGCTTTGAGGTAGTTAAAGAAGCATGAGCAGAACTATCCTACACATGACCTTGAGATGGTTGCAGTGATCTTTGCTCTCAAGATCTGGAGACATTATCTGTACGGGGTGACTTGTGAGATTTTTACTGATCACAAGAGCCTTAAGTACATCTTCTAGCAGAGAGATCTGAATCTGAGGCAGAGGAGATGGTTGGAACTGTTGAAGGATTATGACTGTGAGATTTTATATCATTCGGGCAAGGCTAATGTGGTAGCAGATGCCTTGAGTAAGAAGTCCTCAGGCAGTCTTGCTTATATTAGTGTTGAGAGGAGACCATTGATCCAGGAGTTGCATCTGTTGGTGGATCAAGGTCTGATGATGAAGCTTAATAGATCAGGTGGACTACTAGCTCAATTTAAGGTACGATCTGTACTGAGAGATAGGATTAAGGCAGCTCAGAGTCGAGATCCTATTCTAGAAGAGCTTACAGAGAATGTTCGAGTAGGGAAGTTCACTGATTTCACACTCGATGATGATGGTGTGTTGTGGATCAGTGGTAGATTGTGTGTTCCTGATGTGGATGATTTGAGAGAAGAGATCCTAGAGGAAGCACATTCTATAGCCTATAGTGTACATCCGGGTGTCACTAAAATGTACCACAGTATTGAAGATTTTTACTGGTGGGACGGACTGAAGAAGGATGTCACTGATTATGTTGCTAAGTGCGTGATGTGTCAGCAAGTGAAAGTTGAACATCAGAAGCCTTCTGGGAAGCTTCAGCCTCTTCCTATTCCTAAGTGGAAGTGGGAAAGGATAGCTATGGATTTTGTGGTTGCTTTACCTCATTCTAAGGATGGATACGATTCCATCTGGGTGATTATAGACAAGTTGACGAAGTTTGCACATTTCTTGCCTGTGAAAGCCACCTATTCTATAGCTAGATTGGCAAAGTTGCATGTGAAGCATATTATGTGCCTTCATGGAGTACCTGTGTCCATTGTGTCAGACAGAGGTTCAGTGTTTACCTCACATTTTTGGCAGAAGTTTCAAGAAGCGATGGGCACTAGGTTGGACTTCAGTACTGCTTTTCATCCTCAGATAGATGGTCAGTCTGAGAGGATGATCCAGACACTGGAAGATATGTTGAGGATGTGTGTCTTGGATTTGGGAGGTGGCTGGGATGATCATTTGCCACTCATAGAGTTTGCATATAATAACAACTACCCTAGCAGTATTGGCATGGCATCGTATGAGGCACTGTATGGGAGGAAATGTAGATCCCCTTTGAGTTAGGACGAGATTGGTGAGAGAGCTTTGACTGGACCTAAGATGGTTCAGGATGCTATAGAGAAAGTCACCGTAATTAAGCACAGATTAGAGACTGCAGTTAGTAGGCAAAAGAGCTATGCGGATCCTAGGCGCAGAGACATAGAGTTTCAGGTTGGAGACTTTATTTTCCTGAAGGTGTCTCCGATGAAGGGTGTTATAAGATTTAGTGGGAAGGGTAAGTTAGCACTGAGATATATCAGACTGTTCGAGATTCTGGAGAGAGTTGACACTGTTGTATATCGGTTGGCTTTGCCTCCGAGTATGTCTCAAGTGCATCCTGTGTTTCATATCTCAATACTGAGAAAGTATGTCTTAGACCCTTCACACGTGTTGCAGCCCGACAGCATAGAAGTGAATGAAGATCTAACATTTGTGGAAGAACCTGTGGCAATCGTTGATTATCAAGTTCTACAGTTGTGGTCGAAACAGATTCCGATGGTCAAGGTTTTATGTCGTAGCAACAGAGTTGAGGAGCATACGTGGGAGACTGAAGCTGAGATGTGAGCTTCTTACCCGTATCTCTTCCCTTCTTGATCTTGTATTTATTCTTTTTCTGGAATTCAAGGATGAATTCTTGTAAGGGGGAAGACTGTAATATCCCAGGTTTTTAAATAATTTAAACTGCATCGGGATATGTAGTGTTAATAATTTATATATATATATATATATATTTAATTATTTAATTAGCTTGTTATTTATTAAAGTCATTTTTAATTATTTTTAAGTTCTTTACGTAAAATTTTCCCGAGAATTTTATTTTTGGGAAAATCAAACCTAAATAAATATTTATTATTTACGTTAGTTCGTTTTACATAATTGCATGATTCCATGCATGATTTTATTTATCATATTAATATATATACATATACATGCATAAATATATATTTAGCATTTAGGGTTTATTAATTTTATTTATGTATATTATCTATAGTTTTATTTTTAATTAACATATGATATATATAAACTTTAAGTTAGTTACAACCCGTACCCCTCCTTCTTCCTCTTCATCGTCCGATACCCTCCTCCCCGTTTCACGCCACTGCAACGCCATTCCTTCATTGTCGGTGTGCCACCTCCCTTGTCAGCCATTTTCGACGTCCAAAGCTCCCATTTCCAGCGTTGTTTGGCCGAATTTTCTTCTTGAAGCTGAAACTCACACCCAACTCCGATCGACGTGATTCTAGCCACCATTTTGAGCCCCATCGGTCTCTATCTCTTCCTTGAGCTTCGGTAAGTGCATTTCCAAGCTTTGTTTCACTTGAAATGGTCTAGATTTCCCTAGGTTTCGATTTTATAATTTTGGCCTACTAAGGTTTTCAATTTTTTTGAGCTTCGATTTGGTTGATTCATGCAAACTTCCTTCACAAACATTGATCCTTGTAGCTTAATCTAGCTTTGTGAATTTTTGTGGAATTTTTGGAAATTATTTTGAATTTTTTATTATTTTATTAATATTTTCTAATTTTTGAAATTAATTAATTAAATTATGAAATTTTGTTTTATGGTGTTTTTAGGTGTTGAAATGCATTTTAGATATTTATTCATAATTTTTGTGAATTTTATATAATTATTTTGAATTTATTTAGTTTATATAATATTGGGAAAATTAGGTTAATTATGTGTTTTATTGAAATTAATTGGTTAATTGAGTATATTTGTTGATATTATTGAATTATATGTTAAGAAATTAATTTTTGAGTAATTATATTATTTTTGGTGAATTTTTTATTAATTATAGTGAATTTATATAACTAGGGGTATTTTGGTAATTTGGAATTAAATTGGCTAAAAATATAATTAAATTGTTTTTACTAGTTATTTGAGGTATAAAAATGATTTCTACAAATTATTTAGTATTTTTAACTAATTAAAACTATTTTTTGTAAATTATTTTCAAATTATATATAATATATACGATTTTTCTAAATAAATGAGTTTTTATTAATTTTTAGTACATTTTAGGGTTAATTATGTAATTTGGATTTATAAAATGTATTTTGGTCAATATTTATTAATTTATTGAGAATTACCGATTTTTAATAATATTTTATCAAAAATTATGGTTCTATGCATTTATCGACCAAATAATTATTTTTGGCGTTTAAGTATCTAAATTGCTATTTTTTGAGTATTGAAGGGCATTTTTGGTATTTTTCATGTGTTCTGTAATTATTTCGTGAATTGTGGACCTTGGTCAGTGAATTGTAGTTTGGAGTCCGACCGAGGGATTGTGTTCTGTGTATATTCGAAGTGTGTTTCTTTGCAGGACCGGCTCTACTCTTTGAGTAGAGAGATGTTCATTTTACAGGGGAGGTTCTGCCGAATTTTTGGTAGAATTCTCATAAAACGTGATGTCCAGTCAAATTCCTATTCTAATTCTGTGTCTAAGATTCTAGATCGAGTCCTTAGAATTCTGATAGATTTATTCTAATGTCGTGTTGCCATTTGTTTGATTAGTTGTGCCAAGACCGAGGCCTAATGGACCAAGCCCATCAGACACGTCTCGAGGAACGTAATAATAGTGAGTTATTATTTTATATATACGTGCTCTAGGTTGCATGATTTTAGAAATGTATAACTTATTTTATAAATTATGCATGAATAGTTTAATTACTTATTTTTGGTATATTTTAAATTATATGCATGTTTTATTAATGAATTATTCTCAAAATGATTTTAAGTATATTTCTAGATTATTTCATAATTAAATTGAATTTATTTAACGTATATATACACGAGATATACCTGGTTTATTTTTTGTATATTTTTAGTATATATATGGTTTATGTTGCTACTTTATTTAATATCATGCATCATTGATTTTATGAATGTATGTTTTATATTTAAATGAAGGATATCAATAGAATGTGCTACCTAGTTGGCAGCACTAGTGTCACGACCCAAAATAGGGCCATGACCGGCGCTAGGGAACGGAAATTCCTTTGAATCCGGAACCTGTAGCAAGCCTAAAAATAAAATAAACATGCAATAATAATAACAACAGCTCTTAATGCAGCGGAAATAAAATCATAAATATAAAAATAATAATCCACCACGGGATTTAAATCAAAACCATATCTCATATATATAAATAAATTCGTTAATACAAGTTTCAGTTCAAATATTTAAGGTACATAACTCACACAAATATAATACATAAAACCCACAATTTATTTACAACTACTGCAGTGTCTAGATTATAAAAATAAAACTCAAGACTCAGATAAGCAGTTTACATAAAGAAGCCGGGGCGAAAGAAATCCGGTGTACAGGCCTGCTACTAAGGTCTAAGGAAGAAGACTCTCCTGAAAAATGGTCAACAAAGGGGAGTCAGACCTTACTGAGTGAATTACTATAATATATATACATGCATACTAAATGTCAATGCATACAGTCAACAGTATATATCTAATATGTATATATACAGGCAAATACACACAGATGCAGTAAAAATCATTTTATATATTTTATTGAAAATCATCGTTTATGAAGGATCAAATAGAATCCTAGAATATCGCAACCTCGAAAACAGTCTTAGACAACACTCTAGCCATACAGGCTCACTTATTCCATTTGGACAGTAGACTGGCCCCGAGACACTAAATCAATCGAGCTCCAGCAGTCTGACTGTCAGTGTGATTGGCCCCGAGACACTTGATCAATCGAGCTCCAGCAATCACACTCCCAAATCACATCACACATCAGATAAATCAATTCCAATCAATATCCTCAAACTGGTTAGTAATATAGCCTAAATGCTATAAGCGTACCGGTACGTACTCGGTCCTAATGCTGCCCACTAGGTAGCACGTTCTATTGATATCCTTCATTTTAAATATAAAACATACATTCATAAAAGTAAATGATGCATGAATTTAAATATAACAGCAACAATAACCATATATATACTAGAAATATACCAAAAGTAAACCAGGTATATTTCGAGTATATATACGTCAAATAAATCCAATATAATTATAAAATAAGCTAGAAATATATTCAAAAACATTTTAAGCATAATTCATTAATAAGACATGCATATAGTTTAAAATATACAGAAAATAAACCAAAGATAAACTAAAAATAAACTTAAGTAATAATTAAACCATTATGTATATTTAATCAAAATAAAACATATATTTCTAAAATCATGCACCCTAGAGCACATATATATAAAATAGTAACTCACACTTAGTGTGCTCCTCGAGATGGGTCCGACGGGCCTGGTCCACTAGGCCTTGGTCTCAGCACAACTAAACAAATAATAAATAATAGACATCAGAATAAACCTAACAGAAAATCCTAGAAACTCGATCTAGAAAATTAGACACAAAATTAGAATTAGGGTTTGACCGGACATTGCGTTTTACGAGAATTCTATCAAAAATTTGATAAAACCTCCCCTGTAAAATGGACATTTCTCTACTCAAAGAGTAGAGCCGACCCTGCAAAGAAACGCACTTCGAAAATAAACACAAAACACAACCAAAATCCCTCGGTCGGACTCCAAACTACAGTTTACCGATCGGGGTCCACAATTACAGAATAATTATGGAAATATCAAAAATGCCCTTATATCACAGAAATACATTTAATAAGCAGAAATTATGTAATTAACCCTAAAACACAGTAAAAACCGATAAAAACTCATTTTATTAGAAAAATCGTATATTATATATATAATTGAAATAATTCACGAAATATAGTTTTAATTAATTAAAAATACTAAATAATTTTTAGCAATCATTTTTATACCTTAAATAACTATTAAAACCAATTTAATTACATTTTTAGTCAATTTAGGGTAAAATTACCAAAATACCCCTATATATATATATACTAAAATTACTCCAAAAATTCACCAAAAATCATATAATTGCACAAAATTGATTTTCTCCACATATTTATCAATAATATCAATAATTAAACTCAATTAGCTAATTAATTTCAATTAAAAACACAATTAACCCTATTTTTCTAAAATTACATAAACTAATTAAATTCAAAATAAATACATAAAAATTCATAAAAATTCCAAATAAATTTCTATAATTCATTTCAACACCTATAATTATCATAAAACACAATTTCATAATTTATTTAATTAATTTCCTAAAATTAGAAAATAATAATAAAATATTCAAAAATACCAAAAAATAAAAATAATCTCCAAAAATTCTACAAAAATTCACACATGTAGATTAAGCTACTAGGATCAACATTTGTTAAGGGACTTTTCATGAATCAACCAATTTTAAGTTCAAAAAATCAAGAACCCTAAAATGGCCGAATTGAAGATTTAGCTCAAACCTCATCAACCACTTGTTTTCAGGCCAAAAGGGGCTTAGAATAGGGACCACCGGAGCTTAAGGAGTCGATGAAGATCGGCGGTGTCGAAAATGGTGGCCAAAAATGTGATCGACGGCGAGGAGCTCCACTTGCTGCCACCGTGAATTTCGGGCATTCCAGCGGGCTTTCGGTGGCCTGGTCACGTCGGAGAGGAAGAGGAAGGAAGGGGGAGGAGGTTGGCAGCAGCTGATGGCGGCGAAGGGCGGTCCAGCGTGGTGGAACGGGAGGCGCAGTGAGGGTAGGCGTCGGGAGAGAAGAAGAAAAAGGGAGGGGCAATTCGGTAATTTGGCAATAAGTTTTGATTTTTGACATATAATATGTATATATATACTTTACACTATATATTAAAATAATATAAAATCACACACATTAAATATACACCACACACATATAATTTAATATTTTAAAATTTAATACACTTAAAAATAATTAAATAATATTAAAACTAATAATAAATAATAAAATATTAGGGTAATTAATTAAACCCTAATTAAATAAATAAGTGCACATATATACGTTATTTAGTACTATAAAAATATATATGAGTTCATGCAAATCCGGAAATCTATTTAATATAATTAGTAATAAATAATTTACGTGAAAATTTTCCCAAAAATGCAAGTCCCGGGAAAATTTTACGTAAAGTGCTTAAAATAATATAAAATAATTAAAAATCAATTTTAATTAAATAGCAACTCATAAAATATCATAAATATATACAAAAATTATTAACACTACATATCCCGATGCAGTATTAAAATGTTTAAAAACACGAGATATTACAGTCTCCCCCCCTTACAAGAATTCGTCCTCGAATTCCAAAAAGAAAATGATCACAAGATCAAGAAGGGAAGAGATATAGGTAAGAAGCTCGCATCTCAGCTTCAGTCTCCCACGTATGCTCCTCGACTCTGTTGCTACGCCACAGAACCTTGACCATCGGAATCTGCTTCGACCGTAACTATCGAACTTGATAATCAACGATCACCACAGGTTCTTCCACAAACGTCAAATCTTCACTCATTTCTACACTGTCGGACTGTAACACATGTGAAGGGTCTGAGATATACTTCCTCAACATCGAGATATGAAATATTGGATGCACTTGTGACATACTCAGAGGCAAATCCAACCGATATGCAATAGTGCCAACTCTCTCCAGAATCTCAAACGGTCCGATATATCTCGGTGCTAACTTACCCTTTTTGCTAAATCTCATCACACCCTTCATCGGAGATACCTTCAGAAAAATAAAATCTCCAACCTGAAACTCCACATCTCTGCGCCTAGGATCCGCATAGCTCTTCTGTCTGCTAACTGCGGTCTCTAATCTTCGCTTAATCATGATGACTTTCTCTGTAGCATCCTGAACCATCTCAGGTCCAGTCAAAGCTCTCTCACCAATCTCATCCCAACTCAAAGGGGATCTACACTTCCTTCCATATAATGCCTCATATGGTGCCATGTCAATACTGCTATGGTAGCTGTTATTATATGCAAACTCTACGAGTGGCAAATGATCATCCCAGCTACCTCCCAAATCCAGGACACACATCCTCAACATATCTTCCAATGTCTAGATCATCCTATAAGACTGACCATCTGTCTGAGGATGAAAAGCAGTACTAAAGTCCAACCTAGTGCCCATCGTTTCCTGTAACTTCTGCCAAAAACGAGAGGTAAAAACTGAACCTCTGTCTGACACAATGGACACAGGTACTCCATGAAGGCACACGATATGCTTCACATATAATTTCACCAATCTAGCTACATAATAAGTGGCTTTCACAGGTAAGAAATGTGCAGACTTCATCAACCTGTCTACAATCACCTAGATGGAATCGTATCCATCTTTAGAACGAGGTAATCCTACCACAAAATCCATAGCTATCCTTTCCCACTTCTACTCAGGAATAGGAAGAGGCTGAAGCTTCCCAAAAGGCTTCTAATGTTCAGCTTTCACTTGCTGACACGTCAGACACTTAGCAACATAATCAGCGACATCCTTCTTTAATCCATCCCACCAGTATAAGTCTCTGATACTGTGGTACATCTTAGTGACACCTGGATGTACGCTATAAGCTGTAGAATGTGCTTCCTCTATGATCTCTTCTCTCAAATCATCCACATCAGGAACACACAATCTACCACTGATCCACAACACACCATCATCATCGAGTGTGAAATCAGTGAACTTCCCTGCTCTGACATTCTCTACAAGCTCTTCTAGAATAGGATCTCGGCTCTGAGCTGCTTTAATCCTATCCCTCAGTACAAATTGCACCTTAAATTGAGCTAGTAGTCCACCTGATCTATTAATCTTCATCATCAGACCTTGATCCACCAATATATGCAACTCCTGGATCAATGGTCTCCTCTCAATACTGATGTGAGCAAGACTGCCTGAGGACTTTCTACTCAAGGCATCTGCTACCACATTAGCTTTACCCGGATGATATAAAATCTCACAGTCATAATCCTTCAACAATTCCAACCATCTTCTCTGCCTCAAATTCAGATCTCTCTGCTGGAAAATGTACTTAAGGCTCTTGTGATCAGTAAATATCTCACAAGTCACCCCGTACAGATAATGTCTCTAAATCTTCAAAGCAAAGATCACTGCAGCCATTTCTAGGTCATGTGTAGGATAGTTCTGCTCATGCTTCTTCAACTGCCTTGAAGCATAGGCTATCACCCTTCCATTCTGTATCAACACACAACCAAGGCCAACTCTAGAGGCATCACAATAAACTGTGAACTTGTCCATACTATTAGGCAAAGCTAACACTGGGGCTGTGGTCAACTTCTCCTTGAGCAACTGGAAGTTGTTCTCACAAGCTTCTGACCACTCGAATCTAACATTCTTCTGAGTCAAGCGAGTCATAGGGGCTGCAATTCTGGAAAAATCCTGCACAAACCGCCTATAATACCCGGCTAAACCTAGAAAACTTCGAATCTCAATAACAGAAGTCGGTCTAGGCCATTCAGACACTGCTTCAATCTTCTGTGGATCAACCTGGATACCTTCTTTAGATATCACGTGTCCAAGAAAAGAAACACTCTCTATCCAAAAATCACACTTTAAGAATTTAGTATAAAGCTGATGATCTCTCAGTGTCTGTAGTACAATCCTCAAATGATATACATATTCCTCCATATTCCTCGAATAAACCAGTATATCATTGATGAAGACTACCATAAACTGATCCACATACGATCTGAATACCCTGTTCATCAGGTCCATAAAAGCTGTTGGTGCATTAGTCAAACCAAAAGACATCACCAAAAACTCATAATGGCCATATCGAGTGTGGAATGTCGTCTTAGGAACATCGGCTTCACTAATCCGCAGTTGATGATAACCCGACCTCAGATCAATCTTAGAAAAGAACTATGCACCCTGTAGCTGATCAAACAAGTCATCTATCCTCGAAAGAGGATACTTGTTCTTCACTGTCACCTTATTCAGCTCTTTGTAGTCAATGCACAGTCTCAGGGTACCATCCTTTTTCTTCACAAACAGGGCTGGTGCACCCCAAGGAGAAACACTAGGTCTGATAAAACCTTTATCCAATAACTCTTGCAATTGCTCCTTCAACTCTTTCAACTCTTTAGGAGCCATTATGTAGGGTGGCATAGATATAGGAGTAGTACCTGGTACCACATCTATACAGAACTCAATCTCTCTGTGAGGTGGTAAACCTAGCAACTCCTTAGGAAAAACATCAGGAAACTCACAAGCAACAGGAACTTCTGTGAGTGACAACTTCTCCACTGAAGTATCCCCGACCAATGCCAAATATCCCTGATAACCTTTCCTCAGTAATTTCCTAGCCGTAATAGCAGAAATAAGATTCTGAGGTGCTGAACTCCTATCACCCACAAACTTAAAATCTTCTTCATCAGGAATTTTGAACGTCACCTCTTTATTCCTGCAATCTACCACGACATAGTGCTGAGATAACTAATCCATTCCCAAAATAACATCAAACTCTATCACATCCAACAGAATCAATTCAGCAGATAATTCTCTATCTCCCATGAGAACTGGACAACCAGAAAGAACAATATCGATGTCCAAAGAATCGCTCAGAGGAGTCGCAACAGACAAAGGAAAAGCCATCCTCGAAGCTTGCCAACAAGATTTAGAAGCAAAAATAGGAGAAACAAACGAATGTGTGGCACCCGGATCAAATAGAACCCATGCATCCAGGTAACAAACAGAAACAATACCTGCCACGACTGTATTAGATGCCTGAGCATCCTGTTGAGTAAGGTGGAAGACTCTGGCCTGTCCTCGACCTCCCTGCTGACTGGTAGAAGCCTGGCCAACACCTCTGGCACCTCCTCTAGTACCTCTACCATGACCCTGCTGTGGAACAAGCTGAGTGGAACTCTGATGCTGGGCTGGAGGTAACTGAAATGGCACTGGTGCAGCACTAGCAATAGACTACTGTGGGAATCACAGAATCTGCGGCTGCTAATATCCAGAGTAAGGACACGATTTAGCAAAATGTCCTGTCTGCCCGCATCTGAAGCATGTCAGTGGTGTCAGATAACACGGTCCCTGATGGACTCTACCGCAGGTCTGGCAAACACTAGCAGTTGATCCATAATTATGACCACTGCTGCTGCTCGAAGCACCTGACCCGAATCTGAATGGTCTACGCTGACCTCCACAGCCATGTCTACTACTCCGATGCACTCGCTGTTGCTGCCTCTGACTCTGCTGAGTCGGACCTCTCTGCTGACTACTCGATCCAACATGAAAACTCGAATATGGTGTAGTCTGCAATCCACTCGACTGAACTCCCAGCTAGTAGAAATCAGGCATCGCTCCCTGCCTAACTAGCCTCAGCTCAATCTCCTTGGCCAACTCAATCACAGACTCCAGAGTAAGGCTTACTGTAGGCATACCAGCAAATGCTGAACCCAATCCGGTGACATATGTAGTGACTGCAAAATACTGGTCTCGCATCAGATCCTCTGCATATCTACCCAGCCAAAGAAACTCTCGGGTATACTCCTCAACTAATCGATCACCACGAGAAATGCTAGTCAATCGGAGACGATAGCTCATACGAAGAGGCTCTGGACAGAATCTCCTCATAAATTGCTCTCGAAACTGAGCCCAGGTCATCGTCATCATATAGGGCTGGATCATCTGAATAAACCAATATAGGGCTGGTCCCTCGACAGACAACTCGATGATCATAATCCGTTGGTACTCGGTATGAGCAGTCTGAGTCTGAGTCTCAATCGTATGCAGAAAATCTAACGGATCAGAAGTCCCATCGAACGCAATCCTACCAACTCAGGCACAGAATAAAGCTGCCTCAGGGTCAGACATACCCTGCTGATAGGCAGGCTGAACAACTGGAGGTACAGGAACATCAAACTCAGGCTCTACAGGCTCCTCATCCTGTAACTCTCTCTGCCTACGGCGACCTGCCGCTCCTCGAGGTCTACCTCTGCCACGACCTCTACGTCTGACTAGCTGCTCAGGAGGTAAAACCTCATCTTGAAAATATTCGTCATCCTCGGCCTCAACGACCGATGGAGCGACACGCGCTCGCCTCCTCATTCTGAAAAGACAATAGAACGATTCAGACAAAACAAACAACGGAGGGTTAATGCAGAAAACTAAAGCAAGGAATACTTATCAAGACATACTCTAACCTAATTCACTGTAGTAGTTACCAAAAGAAAACACAACTTAAAAACTAGGGCCACGACTCACACAACTAAGCCCTGACACAGAACTCCGCTCTGATACCAACTTTGTTACAACCCAAAATAGGGCCATGACCGGCGCTAGGGAACGGGAATTCTTTCGAATCCGGAACCCGTAGCAAGCCTAAAAATAAAATAAACATGCAATAATAATAACAACAGCTCTTAATGCAGCGAAAATAAAATCATAAATATAAAAATAATAATCCACCATGGGATTTAAATCAAAACCATATCTCATATATATAAATAAATCCGTTAATACAAGTTTCAGTTCAAATATTTAAGGTACATAACTCACACAAATATAATACATAAAACCCATAATTTATTTACAACTACTACAGTGTCTGGATTATAAAAATAAAACTCAAGACTTAGATAAGCAGTTTACATAAAGAAGCTGGGGCAGAAGAAATCCGACGTACAGGCTTGCTACTGAGGTTTGAGGAAGAAGGCTCTCCTGAAAAATGGTCAACAGAGGGGAGTTAGACTTCACTGAGTGAATTACTATAATATATATACATGCATGCTAAATGACAATGCATACAGTCAACAATATATATCTAATATGTATATATACAAGCAAATACACACAGATGCAGTAAAAATCATTTTATATATTTTATTGAAAATCATTGTTTATGAAGGATCAAACAGAACCCTAGAATATCGCAACCTCAAAAATAGTGTTAGACAACACTCTAGCCATACAGGCTCAATTATTCTAATTATATTCACTTATTCCATTTGGACAGTAGACTAGCCCCGAGACATTAAGTCAATCGAGCTCCAGCAGTCTGACTGTCAGTGTGATTGGCCCCGAGACACTTGGTCAATCGAGCTCCAGCAATCACACTCCCAAATCACATCACACATCAGATAAATCAATTCCAATCAATATCCTCAAACTGGTTAGTAATATAGCCTAAATGCTATAAGCGTACCGGCATGTACTCGGTCCTAATGCTGCCCACTAGGTAGCACGTTCTATTGATATCCTTCATTTTAAATATAAAACATACATTCATAAAAGTAAATGATGCATGAATTTAAATATAACAGCAACAATAACCATATATATACTAGAAATATACCAAAAGTAAACCAGGTATATTTCGAGTATATATACATCAAATAAATCCAATATAATTACAAAATAAGCTAGAAATATATTCAAAAACATTTTAAGCATAATTCATTAATAAGACATGCATATAGTTTAAAATATACAGAAAATAAACCAAAGATAAACTAAAAATAAACTTAAGTAATAATTAAACCATTATGTATATTTAATCAAAATAAAACATATATTTCTAAAATCATGCACCCTAGAGCACATATATATAAAATAGTAACTCACACTTAGTGCGCTCCTCAAGATGGGTCCGACAGGCCTGGTCCACTAGGCCTCGGTCTCGGCACAACTAAATAAACAATAAATAACAGACATCAGAATAAACCTAACAGAAAATCCTAGAAATTCGATCTAGAATATTAGACATAGAATTAGAATTAGGGTTCGACCGGACATCACGTTTTACGAGAATTCTACCAAAAATTCGATAGAACCTCCCCTGTAAAATGGACATCTCTCTACTCAAAGAGTAGAGCCGGCCCTGCAAAGAAACGCACTTCGAAAATAAACACAAAACACAACCAAAATCCCTCAGTCGGACTCCAAACTACAGTTTACTGACCGGGGTTCACAATCACAGAACAATTATGAAAATACCAAAAATGCCCTTATATCACAGAAATACATTTAATAAGTAGAAATTACGTAATTAACCCTAAAACACAGTAAAAATCGATAAAAACTCATTTTATTAGAAAAATCGTATACTATATATATAATTGAAAATAATTCACGAAAAATAGTTTTAATTAGTTAAAAATACTAAATAATTTTTAGAAATCATTTTTATACCTTAAATAACTATTAAAACCAATTTAATCACATTTTTAGTCAATTTAGGGTAAAATTACCAAAATACCCCTAGATATATATATACTAAAATTACTCCAAAAATTCACCAAAAATCATATAATTGCAAAAAAATTGATTTTCTCCACATATTTATCAATAATATCAATAATTAAACTCAATTAGCTAATTAATTTCAATTAAAAACACAATTAACCCTATTTTTCCAAAATTACATAAACTAATTAAATTCAAAATAAATACATAAAAATTCATAAAAATTCCAAATAAATTTCTATAATTCATTTCAACACCTATAATTATCATAAAACACAATTTCATAATTTATTTAATTAATTTCCAAAAATTAGAAAATAATAATAAAATATTCAAAAATACCCAAAAATAAAAATAATCTCCAAAAATTCTACAAAAATTCACACATGTAGATTAAGCTACTAGGATCAATATTTGTTAAGGAAATTTTCATGAATCAACCAATTTTAAGTTCAAAAAATCAAGAACCCTAAAATGGCCGAATTGAAGATTTAGCTCAAACCTCATCAACCACTTGTTTTCAGGCCAAAAGGAGCTTAGAATAGGGACCACCGGAGCTCAAGGAGTCGAGGAAGACCGGCGGTGTCAAAAATGGTGGCCAAAAACGTGATCAACGTCTAGGAGCTCCACTTGCTGCCATCGCGAATTCCGGGGGTTCCAACGGGCTTCCGGCGGCCTGGTCACATCAGAGAGGAAGAGGAAGGAAGGGAGAGGAGGTTGGCGGCAGCTGATGGCAGCAAAAGGTGGTCCGGCGTGGTGGAACGGGAGGCGCAGTGAGGGTAGGCGTTGGGAGAGAAGAAGAAAGAGGGAGGGGCAATTCAATAATTTGGCAATAAGTTTTGATTTTTGACATATAATATGTATATATATATACTTTACACTATATATTAAAATAATATAAAATCACGCACATTAAATATACACCACACACATATAATTTAATATTTTAAAATTTAATACACTTAAAAATAATTAAATAATATTAAAACTAATAATAAATAATAAAATATTAGGGTAATTAATTAAACCCTAATTAAATAAATAAGTGCACATATATACATTATTTAGTACTATAAAAACATATATGAGTTCATGCAAATCTGGAAATCTATTTAATATAATTAGTATTAAATAATTTACGTGAAAATTTCCCCGAAAATGCAAGTCCCGGGAAAATTTTACGTAAAGTGCTTAAAATAATATAAAAAAATTAAAAATCAATTTTAATTAAATAGAAACTCATAAAATATCATAAATATATACAAAAATTATTAACACTGCATATCCCGATGCAGTATTAAAATGTTTAAAAACACGGGATATTACAACTAGGACCGAATACGTACCGGTATGACGATAGCATTTAGTTTATATTACTAACCCATTTGTGGATATTGATAGGATTGATTTGATTTGATGAGAGATGTGATTTGAGAGTGTGATTGTTGGAGCTCGGTTGACCAGGGGTCTTGAGACCAATCACACTGACAGTCAGATTGCTGGAGCTCGGTTGACTTAGTGTCTCGGGGCCAGTCTACTGTCCAAATGGAACAAGTGAATTTATTTGGAATAAGTGAGCCTGTATGGCTAGAGTGTTGTCTAATACTATTTGAGGTTGCGATCATCTAGGGTTCTATTTGATCCTTCATATACATATGTATTTTCTTAATATGTATATAAATGGTTTTGTTGCATCTGTGCGATTTTTCCTATATATAAATTTATTATATATACTATTGAATGTGTGCATTTGTCATTTAGCTATGCATGTATATATATTATAACAATTCACTTAGTGAGGTCTGACTCCCCTTCGTTGACTATTTTTCAGGAGAGTCTTCGTCTTCAGACCTCAGTAGCAGACCTTTACGCCGGATTTCTTCTGCCTCGACTTTACTATGTAAATTACTTATTTAATTTTATTTTTATAATCTAGACACTGCAGTAGTTGTAGTCATTTGGGATATTTATGTACTATGATTGTATAAGATTTGTATTATAAATATTTGAACTGAGATTTGTATTTAAAAGATATTATATATATGAGATGAGTTGTTTATTTAAATTCATTGGTGGATTATTATTTTATTATTTATGAAAATTATTTCTGCTGCAAGTGATTTTATTTATGTTATTATTACTATTGCATGTTTTTATTTATTTTAAGGCTTGCTACAGGTTCCGGATTTGAAAGAATTCTCGTTCCCTAGCGCTGGGTCATGGCCCCTGTTTTGGGTCGTGACACTTGGTCAACCGAGCTCTAACAATCACACTCTCAAATCATATCACACATCAAATAAAACAATCCGATCATAATCCACAAATAGGTTAGTAATATAGCCTAAATGCTATCGTCGTACCAGTATGTACTCGGTCCTAGTGCTGCCCACTAGGTAGCACGTTCTATTGATATCCTTTATTATTACATAAACCATACATTCATAAAATAAATGATGCATGATATTAAATAAAATAGCAACATAAACCATATATATACTAGAAATATATCAAAAATAAACCAGGTATATTTCGAGTATATGTACGTCAAATAAATTCAATTTTTTTACAAAATAGACTAGAAATCAACTATAATTATACTTAAAAATAATTTTAAGAATAATTTAATAATAAAACATGCATATAATTTAAAATATACGAATAATATACCTAGGCAATAATTAAATCGTTTATGCATAATTTACTAAAATAAATCATACATTTCTAAAAATATGCATCCTAAAACATGTATATATAAAATAACAACTCACAGTTATTGCACTCCACAAGACGGGTTCGACAGGTCTGGTCCACTAGGCCTCGGTCTCGACGCAACTAAATAAACAAATGGCAACACGACATTAGAATAAATCTATCAGAATTCTAAAGACTCGATCTAGAATCTTAAACATATAATTAGAATAGAAATTCGACCGGACATCACGTTTTACAAGAATTCTACCAAAAATCCGATAGAACCTCCCTTGTAAAACGGATATCTCTCTACTCAAAGAGTAGAGCCGGTCTTGTAAAGAAACACACTTCAAGAATAAACACAGTTCATAATCCCTCGGTCGGACTCCAAACTACAATTTCATCGACCGAGGTTCACATTTCACGAAATAATACCGAACACATGAAAAAGTCCAAAAAATACCAAAAATACCCTTTATACTCAAAGTTTAGCAAACTAGGAATTCAAACGCTAAAAATAATTATTTTACTGATAATACATAAAAACCCTAATTTTAATAAAATATTATTAAAAATTCGATAATTCTCAATAAATTCATAAATATTAATCAAAATACATTTTATAAATCCAAATTACATAATTAACCCTAAAGCATATTAAAAATCAATAAAAACTCATTTATTTAGAAAAATAGTATATTATATATATTTTGAAAATAATTTACGAAAAATAGTTTTAATTAGTTAAAAATACTAAATAATTTGTAGAAATTATTTTTATACCTCAAATCACTATTAAAACCAATTTAATTATATTTTTAGCCAATTTAGTGCCAATTTACCAAAATACCCCTACTATATATAAATTCACTATAATTATTCAAAAATTCACCAAAAATAATGTAATTACTCAAAAATTAATTTCTCAACATATAATTCAATAAAATCAAGAAATATACTCAATTAACAATTAATTTCAATAAAACACATATTTAACCTAATTTTCCCAATATTACATAAACTAAATAAATTCAAAATAATTATATAAAATTCACAAAAATTACAAATAAATTTCTAAAATGCATTTCAACACCTATAGACACCATAAAACACAATTTCATAATTAATTAATTAATTTTCAAAAATTAGAAAATATTAATAAAATAAACAAAAATTCACAAAAATTAAAATAATTCCCAAAAATTCTACAAAAATTCACAGAGCTAGATTAAGCTACAAGGATCAATTTTTGTGAAGGAAGTTTGTATGAATATTCAAATCAAAGCTCAAAAAAATAAAAAACCCTAGTAGGCCGAAAATGAAAAATTGAAACCTAGGGAAATATAGACCATTTCAAGTGAAACAAAGCTTGGAAATGCACTCACCAGAGATCAAGGAAGAGATAGAGACTGGCGGGGCTCAAAACGGTGGCCGAAAAGTGCTTGATCGACGTTAATGGCACTTTCAGCAACTCTTGGAAAATCCAGCCAAACCACATCGGAGAAGGAGGCTCTGGGCATTGGAAATGGCTGGCAAGGGAGATGGCACACCGAAAGGCACAATGATATTGAAGGAACGACATTGCAGAAGTCGGAGATGGTAAGGGAACGATCGGGAAGGAGGAAGAAGACTCAATGGCAAAATGGTAATTATAGTGAACTTTATATTTCATATGAATATTATATGTATATATGTATATATATATCTAACTTTATAAATTAATACACACAATAAATATCCACCACACACTTTAATAATAATATATATACACATACACATATATACACACATTTAATTAATTAATATTAAAACTATATAATATAATTTAATTTATTTAAATAAACCCTAATTTAATTTAAATGCATGTACGTATATATATTTTATTTGACACTCTAAAATCATGCATGAACTCATGCAAATTCACAAAACCACTTAAAATAATTAATATTTAATTATTTATGTCTTAATTTTCCCGAAAATAAAATTCCATGGAAAAATTTTACATAAATGACCTAAAAATAATTAAAAGTGTCTTTAATATTCTTTAATATATAACAAACTCATTAAATAATCATAAATATATATAAAAATTATTAACACTGCATATCCCGATGCAGTTTAAAATTATTTAAAAATCCAGGATATTACATCCATACTGCTGCCCCTGCATTGCCCGCCGGTGAGAAGAAGAAGGAGAAGGTAGGGAAGAAGATGCCGGCTTGGGGAGGGTTCAGATGGCGCTAGTAGAGGCTGAAGATTCATGAGGAAGAAGGAGGAGCATAATAACAAAGAAGGAGTCGGGTTTGCAGGGAGAGGAGAAGAAAAATCCTGCACATTCATCTCTTTCATCCCATTTGTATATATATATATATTCACACACATGAATATAATAAACACGCATATACATTATCACTTAAAAATATAACATTTACATAAAGGATATAATAATAATAATAATATTAGTACTTAAAAATAATATTAGACTAACCATGCTCTAAATTAACATTATTAGAATATTAGTATTCAAAAATAATAAATATACACAATAGAATTTAACGCCCAAAATAATAGATTCCAAATTAATGAATTTACATAGAAAATTCAATGAAACATAAAATAATGATAATAAATCACAAAATAGCAAAATAATTAAATATAAATTTTAAACTTTATTAACACTACACATCTCATTATTTAACAAAATAATTTTAAAAAAAATCAGGGTTATTACAAAAAATTATTATCGTTATTATTTTACGTAAATACATGTCTTTAAATTATTATTTCGGGAAATAGTATTTTATTAATCTTTAATTTAGAGCATTAATATTTTAATATTATAATTTTAATGAATTACATTATTGACCTTTATTTTATGAGTTATATATATATATATACCTAAATTACAAAAACTACCCCCCTCTTCTTCTTTCCCCTCCCGAACCTCACCATCACCATCACCGTTGCTGCAACTCCGACCAGCCACCGTCGGTGTGCCACTCGAACCTCCACTACCTCCTCCAGCCATCTTCGTCACCACTTCCTCCCTTCTCTAGCGTCGTTGAAGCTCGATTTGGCCGAGAAACGAAAATCCTTACCACCTCCATTCAAGTTGATTCCGGCCACCATTTTCGACACCATCGTCCTATTCTCTTCCTTTCTTGTCGGTGAGTGTGTTTATAAGCTCCGTTTCACTTGGTTTGGCTTAGATTACAATGGTGATCAATGTCTTCATTTCGGCCATTTTTGGTTTCTTGAATTTTTTGAGCTTGATTCCTTATGATTCATGAGAAATTCCTTTACAAAAGTTGATCCCTCTAGCTTAATCTACATCCTAGATTTTTTGTGTAATTTTTTGAGTTTATTTTGATTTTTGTGAATTTTTTATTATTTTATAATTTTCGTAAATTAATTAAATAAATTATGAAATTGTGATTTTTGGCCTTTTTGGTGTTTAATATTAATTTTAGAATTTAATTTATAATTTTTATGATTTTTTTGTAATTTTTATAATTATATTTAGTTTATGTCAATTTTGAAAATATAGGTTAAATGTATATTTAATTAGAAATAATTGGTTAATTAAGTGTATTTGTGGATTTTAGTGAATAATATGTTGAGAAAATAATTTTTGAGTAATTATATAATTTTTATTGAATTTTTTAATGTTTTTAGTATTTTTTGTGAATTTTTATATACTGGGGGTATTTTGGTAATTTGATAATAATTTTAGTTAAATATTAAGTTTAATTGGTTTTAATAACTATTTGAGGTATAAAAATGATTTTTATGAATTATTTACTAATTTTAACTAATTAATACTATTTTTCAAAAATTATTTTTGTCACGACCCAAAACAGGGGCCATGACCGGCGCTAGGAAACGGGAATTCTTTCGAATCCGGAACCCGTAGCAAGCCTAAAAATAAAATAAAGCATGCCACAATAACAATAAAAATATAATATGCAGCGGAAATAAAAATCATAATATCATTATATTATCCATATCAACTGGATTTAAATAAAAATCTCATCCCATACATAAAATCTCTTTAATACAATCCAGTTTCAACATAATATATCTCCTTTAAAACAAAATACATGAAATCCAATACTTTAATTCACAACTACTGCAGTGTCTAGATAAAATAAATAAGACTCAAGTAGACAATTTACATAAAGAAGCCGGGGCGGAAGAAATCCGGCGTATCGACCTGCTACTGAGGTCTGAGGAAGTTGACTCTCCTGAAAAATAGTCAACGGAGGGGAGTCAGACCTCACTGAGTGAATTACTATAATATATATACATACACACTAAGTGATAATGCATACAGTCAACAGTATATATATATCTAATATATATACAGGCAATTACACACAAATGCAGAAAAATCATTTTTATATATTTTACTGAAAAATCCCAATTTATGAAGGATCACATAGAACCCTAGAATATCGCAACCTCAGAAAATAGTGTTAAACAACACTCTGGCCATACAGGCTCACTTATACCAAATATATCCACTTAATCCATATGGACAGTAGACTGGCCCCGAGACACTAAGTCAACCGAGCTCCAGCAGTCTGACTGCCAGTGTGATTGGCCCCGAGACACTTGGTCAACCGAGCTCCAGCAATCACACCCACAAACCACATCTCACATATCAATAATCATAATCAACTCAATATCCACAAATAGTTAGTAATATAGCCTAAAGCTATAGGCGTACCGGTACGTACTCGGTCCTAGTGCTGCCCACTAGGTAGCACGTTCTATTGATATCCTTCATTAATAAATAATAAAACATTCATTCACAAATACATGATGCATGAATTTAAATAAATCAACAATATAAACCATATATATACTAGAAATATACCAAACATAAACCAGGTATATTTTGAGTATATATATGTCAAATAAATCCAATCAAATCATGAATTAAGCTAAAAATATATTTAAAAACATTTTAAATATATTTTCTTTACAAAACATGTATATAATTTATTATATACCAAAAATATACCAAAAATATACTTGAATATAAATCACATTATTTATGCATATTCAGTCAAAATAAAACATGCATTTTCTAAATCATGCATCCTAAGTATATATATATAATATAGTAACTCACCTAATGCGCTCCACGAGACAGGTCCGACGGGCCTGGTCCACTAGCCCTCGATCTCGGCGCAACTAATCAAACAATAAATAACCGACATTAGAATAAACCTAACAGAAATCCTAGAATTCAATCTAGAGTATTAAACACAGAATCGAAAATTAGGGTTCGACTGGATATCACGTTTTACGAGAATTCTACCGAAAATCCGACAGAACCTCCCCTGTAAAATGGACATCTCTCTACTCAAAAGAGTAGAGCCGACCCTACAAAGAAAATACACTTCGAAATACAAGCTCAACACAATCAAAATCCCACGGTCGGACTCCAAACTACAGTCCACCGACCGGGGTCCACAAACACAGAATAATATTCCAGATATACCGAAAATATCCTTAAATCACAGAAATACATTTCATATGTAGAAATTACATAATTAACCTTGAAACACTATAAAAACCGATTAAAACTCATTTTATTAGAAAAACCGTATATTATATATATAATTGAAAATAATTCCCGAAAAATAGTTTTAATTAGTTAAAAATACTAAATATTTTGTAGAAATCATTTTTATACCTTAAATAAATATTAAAACCAATTAAATTACATTTTTAGACAATTTAGGGTAAAATTACCAAAATACCCCTATATATATAAATATACCTAAATTACTTCAAAAATTCACCAAAAATCATACAATTACCCAAAATTAATTTTCTTAACATATTTATCAATAATATCAATATTTAAACTCAATTAACCAATTAAATTCAAATAAAAACACAATTAACCTAATTTTCCAAAATCACCTAAACTTCAATAATTAAAAATAAATACTTAGAAATTCATAAAAATTCCAAATAAATTCCTATAATTCATTTCAACACCCAATTTAACCATAAACTCCAATTTCATAATTTAAATAATTAATTTCCGAAAATTAGAAAATAATATTAAAATATTCAAAAATACCCAAAAATCCAAACAATCTCCAAAAATTCTACAAAAATTCATACATGTAGATTAAGCTACTAGGAACAACATTTGTGAAGGAATTTTCCATGAATCATCCAATTCGAAGCTCAAAAAAATCGAAAACCCTAATAGGCCGAAATTTACAAATCGAAAACTAAGCAATTCTAGACCATTTTAGCTCAAACCAAAGCTAGAATAACACTCACCGGAGCTCAAGGAGAAGAAAGAGACCGGTGGTGTCGAAAACGGTGGCCGGAATCGACGTGATCGACGGTGAGTTGATTTTCGGCTTCTCCGGCCAAAATCACTCTCCCGACGCCGGAAACGGCCTCCACAGGCGGCGAAACTGGTCGGGGAAGATGGTGGCACACCGGACGGCACACCCACGGTGATGGGGAATCGGTCGGAGAAGAAGAAGAAGTCGGGGGCCAAAATGTAATTTTGCAAACTTTTGTAATTTTTAACAAATATATGTATATATATATACTTTATACTATATATTAAAATAATATTAAATTACACACATCAAATATACACCACACACATAAAAATATTAATATTTTAATAATTTTTTACCAAATAAAATTAATTAAATAACAATTAAAACAATTAAATACTTAATAAAATATTAGGGAATTAATAAACCCTAATTAAATAAATATGCACACACCGACTTTATTTAATAATTTAAAAATATGTATGAGTTCATGCAAGTCCGTAAATACATCTAAAATAATTAATAATAAATCGTTTACGTGAAAATTTCCCCGAAAATGCAAGTCCCGGGAAAATTTTACGTAAAACACTGAAAATAATACACCGTAATTAAAATAGGTTTTAAATACATATTAACTCGTAAAAATATCACATAAAATACAGAAATCATTAACTCTGCATATCCCGGTACTGTGTAAAAATATTTTAAAAACACGGGATATTACAGTCTTCCCCCCTTACAAGAATTCGTCCCCGAATTCTAAAAAGAAAAGATCAAGAAGGAAAGAGATACGGGTAAGAAGCTCGCATCTCAGCTTCAGTCTCCCACGTATGCTCTTCAACTCTGTCACTACGCCACAAAACCTTGACCATCGGAATCTGCTTCGATCTCAACTGTCGAACTTGAAAATCTACGATCGCCACAGGTTCTTCCACAAAAGTCAAATCTTCACTCACTTCTACACTGTCGGGCTACAACACGTGTGAAGGATCTGAGATATACTTCCTCAACATCGAGATATGAAATACTGGATGCACCTGTGACATACTCGGAGGCAAATCCAACCGATATGCAACAGTGCCAACTCTCTCCAGAATCTCAAACGGTCCAATATATCTCGGTGTTAACTTACCCTTCCTGCCAAATCTCATCACACCCTTCATCGGAGATACTTTCAGAAAAACGAAATCTCCAACCTGAAACTCCACATCTCTGCGCCTAGGATCCGCATAACTCTTCTGTCTACTAACTACGGTCTCTAATCTATGCTTGATCACGGCGACTTTCTCTGCAACATCCTGAACCATCTCTGGTCCAGTCAAAGCTCTCTCACCAATCTCATCCCAACTCAACGGGGATCTACACTTCCTTCCATACAACGCCTCATATGGTGCCATGCCAATACTGCTATGGTAGCTGTTATTATATGCAAACTCAACAAGCGACAAATGATCATCCCAGCTACCTCCCAAATCCAAGACACACATCCTCAACATATCTTCCAGTGTCTGGATCGTCCTCTCAGACTGACCGTCTGTCTGAGGATGAAAAGCAGTACTGAAATCCAACCTAGTGCCCATCGCTTCCTGCAACTTCTGCCAAAAACGAGAAGTAAACACCGAACCTCTATCTGACACAATGGACACAGGTACTCCATGAAGGCACACAATATGCTTCACGTACAACTTCGCCAATCTAGCAACTGAATATGTGGCTTTCACAGGCAAGAAATGTGCAGACTTCATCAATCTGTCTACAATCACCCAGATGGAATCGTATCCATCCTTCGAACGAGGTAAACCGACCACAAAATCCATAGCTATCCTTTCCCACTTCCACTCGGGAATAGGAAGAGGCTGAAGCTTCCCAGAAGGCTTCTGATGTTCGGCTTTCACTTGCTGACACGTCAAGCATTTAGCAACATAATCAGCAACATCCTTCTTCAATCCATCCCACCAGTATAGATCTCTGATACTGTGGTACATCTTAGTAACACCTGGATGAACGCTGTAGGCTGTAGAATGTGCTTCCTCTAAAATCTCCTCTCTCAAATCATCCACATCAGGAACACATAATCTACCACTGATCCACAACACACCATCATCATCGAGTGTGAAATCAGTGAACTTCCCTGCTCTGACATTCTCTGCAAGCTCTTCTAGAATAGGATCTCGGCTCTGAGCTGCTTTAATCCTATCCCTCAGTACAGATCGCACTTTAAACTGAGCTAACAGTCCACCTGATCTACTAATCTTCATCATCAGACCTTGATCCACCAACAAATGCAACTCTTGGATTAATGGTCTCCTCTCAATACCGATGTGAGCAAGACTACCTGAGGACTTCCTACTCAAGGCATCTGCTACCACATTAGCTTTACCCGGATGGTAAAGAATCTCGCAATCATAATCCTTCAACAATTCCAACCATCTCCTCTGCCTCAAATTCAAATCTCGCTGCTGGAAAATGTACTTAAGGCTCTTGTGATCAGTAAATATCTCACAAGTCACCCCGTACAAATAATGTCTCCAAATCTTCAAAGCAAAGATCACTACAGCCATCTCCAGATCATGTGTAGGATAGTTCTGCTCATGCTTCTTCAACTGCCTCGAAGCATAGGCTATCACCCTTCCATTCTGCATCAACACACAACCAAGACCAATTCTAGAGGCATCACAGTAAACTGTGAACTTATCCACACTATTAGGCAAAGCTAATACTGGCGCTGTGGTCAACTTCTCCTTCAACAACTGAAAACTGTTCTCACTGTCACGACCCAAACTAAGAGTCATGACCGGCGCTAGGGAACGGGAATTCTTTCGAATCCGGAACCCGTAGCAAGCCTAAGAAAATAAAATCATACAATAATTATATAAAAGTACGACCAAATTAAAATTTTTTTCTGAATCAATATATAAAATAAATACTCCAAATCCTTTTATAATTGAATACATATTAGTACAATGTTCAAATACAAATTGTCAGAGTATTTAATATACAAACAAAATAATACACTTCCAATATAGTGACACTACTACTGCAGTTTCTAGAATACAATTCAAAGTTCAGAATATACATTTGCATAAAACAGCTGGGACTGAAGAACACCGGCGAGGAACTCTATAACTAAGGTCTGACGATATGGAATCTCCTGAAAAAATAATTGAGGGGGGTCAGACCTCACTGAGTGAATTATTATACTATATATACATACAAACTAAACCATAACAATCAGGCATTCTTATATATATATGTATATACACACATTTCACACGAATGCCAAACTTTGCTTTTATAAATATGCTAAATGTAGAAAACGTTTGTTTTAATTCATGAAGGATCCATAGAACCCTAAATAATAACAACCTCAAACAATCCCATCATCACTCTAGCCATACAGGCTCACTTGATTCTAAATAGAACACTTATTCCAATTTGGACAGCAGACTGGCCCTGAGACACTAAGTCGATCGAGCTCCAGCAGTCTGGCTGTCAGTGTGATTGGCCCCGAGACACTTGGTCAACCGAGCTCCAGCAATCACACTATCCATCACCTCACATCTCAATCAACCCAATAGATCATTCAATTCACTTATGGATAGTAGACTGGCCCCGAGACACTAAGTCAACCGAGCTCCAGCAGTCTGACTGTCAGTGTGATTGGCCCCGAGACACTTGGTCAACCGAGCTCCAGCAATCACACTATCTAACATACCATTAATTTAGTCAAATCAATTAAATCAATTATAATCACCCAATTTTAACTCTCACTCAATCCTTATCTACCGTACCGGTACGTACACGGTCCTAGTGCTGCCCACTAGGAAGCACGTTCTATTGATATCCTTCACTTCGAATAAATCATTCATTCGAAAAAAATAATTAATGTAGAACCATATTCATAATAGTAAAACCAACCATATATATATATACCAAAAATATACCTAAAATATACCCAGTATATTTCAGGTATATATATATATATATAGTCAAATAAAATATGAAATAAACTAAAGATAAATCATTAATATAGTTAAAAACAATTTAAATGAGTAACAATAATATAACATGCATTATCTTAAAAATATACTTAAATATGCAAAAGATATACCCTAAGTACTCAAATCATTTAATAAACCATTTATGTATAAATATTCATTTAAATACGTGTTTGTGTTTAACATATATTCACAAATATACTAAAAATAAACCTAATTATCTAGCATGCATATATCAAAAATAAACCCTAAATATACCACTAATGTGTTAGGTTTAATTTAATAATAAAACATTTATTTATTCAGAAATAAATAAAAAATATACCAAAAATAAACTTAAAAATACTTTAAGTGTAGGTTTATACTTTAACATGCAATTATTTAAGAATAAACCTAAAATCTACTGAAACTATACCTAAAGTATACTAATCATTTAATAAAATAATTATGTCTAAGTGTACATTTTAAAACATGTGTATATTACTCAAATATATTAAACCTAAACCTAATTGTTTAATGTGCATATATCAAACTAACATGCATAATTATTTAATATGCATATATATAAGAATGCAACCCTAGATATACCAAAAATATTATAATTTAAATCATTTTTTAAAACATACAATGAAAATGAAAAATTCTAAATAATGCACCCTATATGCAGTGCATATATATACAGTATAATAACTCACATGTTAGCGCTCCACGAGACAAACTCGGCGGGCCTGATCCGTTAGGCCTCGGTCTCGGTGCAGCTAGACAAACAAATGACAACATGAAATCAGAATAAATTTAACAAAAATTCTAAAGACTCGATCTAGAATTTTAGACACAGCTTTAGAATAGGAATTTGACCGGACATCACGTTTTACGAGAATTCTACCGAAAATCCGGCAGAACCTCCCCTGTAAAACGGACATCTCTCTACTCAAAAGTAGAGCCGGTCCTGCAAAGAAATACACTTCGGAATAAACACAGGATTACAATCAAAATCCCTCGGTCGGACTCCAAACCACAATTCACCGACCGAGGTTCACAATTCACAGAATATTTATAAAATACCGAAAATGCCCTTATATAATAAAAATACATTTTATAAATCCAAATTACGTAATTAACCCTAAAACATACTAAAAATCAATAAAAACCCATTTATTTAGAAAAATAGTATATTATATATAATTTGAAAATAATTTACGAAAAATAGTTTTAATTAGTTAAAAATACTAAAAATTTGCAGAAATCATTTTTATACCCTAAATAACTATTAAAACCAATTTAATT
Organism: Mallotus nudiflorus; assembly: GCA_947683625.1. Classification (NCBI taxonomy): domain Eukaryota; kingdom Viridiplantae; phylum Streptophyta; class Magnoliopsida; order Malpighiales; family Euphorbiaceae; genus Mallotus; species Mallotus nudiflorus. The sequence continues at coordinate 215,536 of CANTUR010000073.1, read as the reverse complement.
ATATTTTTAACCAATTTAGTGTAAAATTACCAAAATACCCCTATATATATATATTCACTATAAATGTTCAAAAATTCACCAAAAATTATATAATTACTCAAAAATTAATTTCTCAACATATAATTCAATAATATCAATAAATATACTCAATTTACCAATTTATTTCAATTAAACACATAATTAACCCTATTTTTCAAAATCACCTAAACTTAATAAATTCCAAATAAATACATAAAAATTCACAAAAATTACAAATAAATTTCTATAATTCATTTCAACTCCTATAATCACCATAAAACACAATTTCATAATTTAATTAATTAATTTTCGTAAATTAGAAAATAATAATAAAATAATCAAAAATTCACAAAAATTAAAATAAATTCCAAAAATTCTAAAAAAATTACAGCATGTAGATAAAGCTTCCAGGAACAAAGTTTCTGAAGGAAGTTTTCATGAATCAATCAAATTGAAGCTAAAAAAAATTCGAAACCCAAAATGGCTGATTTGAAGAAATTGAAACCTAAGCAATTCTAGACCAAATCAAGTGAAACAAAGCTTGGAATCACACTCACCAGAGCTCAAGGAGAAGATAGAGACTGAAAGCATCAAATTTGGTGGCCGGAAAGTACTTGGTCGGAGTTAAGTTGATTTTTGGCTCTTTGAAGAAAATCCGGCCAAAACTCACCGGAAAAGAGTGTTTTAGGTGGTGGAAATGGTTGGAGGTGGAAGAGGAAGGCTGAGAGGCATAGTAACAGGAAGAGAACCAGCTTGAAAGTGGCTGGAAATGGAAGAAAACGTTTTGGGAGGAAGAAGATGAAGGAGGGGCAAAATTGTAAATAAATGGAAGTTTTGATTTTTTGATAAAAAAATTATGTATATATGTATATATATATATATTTACACTATATATTATAATGATATAAAATTTCACACACATTAAATATACACCACACACATAATTTAATATGTTTAATAATTTATAAACTTAAAATTAATTAATACAAAAATTAAATAATAAAATTAAGGAAATTAATTAAGCTCTAATTAATTTAAATAAATACACATATATACATTTTATTTTAGCACTTTAAAATTATATATGAGTTCATGCAAATTCATGAAACTAGTCAAAATAAATAGTATTAATTTATTTACGTGTCAATTTCCCCGAAAATATAATTTTCGGGAAAATTTTACGTAAAGTACTTAAAATAATATAAAATAATTAAAATTAGCTTTAAACAAACAACAAACTCATAAAATATCATAAATATATATACAAAAATTATTAACACTGCATATCCCGATGCAGTATAAAAATATTTAAAAATTCGGGATATTACAGTCTTCCCCCCTTACAAGAATTCGTCCCCGAATTCCAAAAGGAAAATTACAAAATCAAGGAAGAAAGAGATACGGGTAAGAAGCTCATATCTCAACTTCAGTCTTTTACGTAAACTCTTTCACTTTGTTGCCACGTCACGGAACCTTGATCATCTGAATCTAATTCGAACATAACTATCGAGCTTGATAATTTACAATCTCAATCGATTCCTTCTCAAACTTCAGGTCTTCATTCAGTTCTATATTGTTCATTAAGTCTCATCACACCACTTTTCGGAGACATCTTCAAAATTACAGTCTTCGACTTGAAACTCCATATCTCTGCATCTAGGATCCATATCGCTCTTCTGATCACAACAACTTTCTTCACTGTATTCTGAACCATCTCATATCTAATTAAGACTTCTTTCCATAAAAGCTTCAGGTGGTGTCATTCCAATACTGCTATGGTAGCTGTTATTATAAGCGAATTCTATAAGTAGCATATAATTAACCTAGCTACCTTCTAGATCCAAAACACACATCTTCAACATACTATTTAGTGTCTGGATCGTCCTCTCAGACTGTCATCTGTCTGAGGATGAAAAGTAGTATTGAAATCCAATCAGGTGTCTATTACTCTCCATAATCTCTGCCAAAATCGAAAGGTAACACTGTACCTTTACCATATACAATGGACACAGGTAGTCCATGCAGGCACACAATATGCTTCATATGCAGCTTAGCCCACTTAGCTACTGAATAAGTGGCTTCCACTAGCCAAAAATTAGCTGACTTGGTCAATTTGTCTATAATCATTCCAACGGAATCATATTCACCCTTCGAACGAGGTAACCAACCACAAAAATTATCACAATTCTCTCTTATTTCCACCCAAATTCAAAAGAGATCAAAACTTCCCAGAAGACTTCTGATATTCAGCTTTCACCGACTGGCAATTTTAATACTTAGAAATACAATCAGTCACATCCTTCTATAATCCAACCCACTAGTACTGATCTTGAATACTGTGATAATTCTTGGTAACCATTTGGATGTACACTGCAAGTTCTTCCACAGCTTATATAGAATCCCTTTCTCAGATTACAACATCAACCCTGTATCATTAACTTGGGCATCTCCTATCAGCAGATCATTCTATGGTGATATGCCATGATGACATGCTATGATGAATGTCATGATGAGATGATCTAATGAAATGTTATGATGAAATGCTAGAATGAAATGTCGTGATGAAATGCTGTAATGAGATGCTATGATGAAATGATGAAATGCTGTAATGATATCAGGTCTTATCCTCTAAAGTTCACGTAACCCTCAGATCAATCAATCTTCTTCAGTACTTGGAAGCTGTTCTAACAAACATCTGTTCACACAATCTTCCCATTCTTCTGAGTTATGAGGGTTATAGGAGCTGTAATTCTAGAGAATTCTATTCATATTTCCTATGATACCCAATTAAACCCATAAAATTATAGATCTCAATGGATTCAGTCAGTCTGGGCCACTCAGATGTTGTTTTGATCTTTTGTGGATCAACTCGAATTCTATCCTTAAACGCCATAATTCTAAGAAAAATAACACTCTCCACCCAATGATCACACTTCTTGAATTCAGCATAAAGCTGACATTCTCTTAGTGTCTGTAGTATAGTCCTCAAGTGATATGTGCCCTTTCATTCACTTCAAATACATTAGTATATCATTAATGAAGACTACTACAAACTGATCCACAACTAATGATAACCCGACTTCAAATCAATTTTTGAAAAGAACTGTGCACTCTGTAGCTGATCAGACAGGTCATCTATCCTCAAAAGAGGATACTTGTCCTTCACTGTTACCCTGTTCATCTCTCTACAGTCAATGCATAGTTTCAAGGTACCATCCTTCTTCCTTACAACAGGACTAGTGCACCCCGAAGAGAAATATAAGGTCTGACAAAACCTTGGTCATACAGCTCTCGTAATTGCTCCTACAACTCTGTAAAAGTCATTTTGTAGGGCTACGTTGAAATAGGAGTTATATCAGGAACCACATCGATACAGAATTCAATCTCTATAAATTGGTAAACCTGGTAACTCACAGGCAATTAAAACATCTGGGAGAGACAACTTCTCCACTGAAGTATACTCAACTAGAGCCAGATATTCTTGACAACCCTTTCACATCTCATCAAGATTAATTACACCCCAAAGACTGAATTCATAATAACTCTCTGAGTCCTAATTTTATGTTTAGATGCCAATATATTACGCTTAATCCTGTAACATATAATTCCACCAGTCTCCTCTTATACTGTATTACGTCTTCAGCATGACGTATCAGATTGAAGAGTTTACAGGTAATCTTCTCAACTGATTGCTCTTCCCTTATTCTGTGCAATAGCTGATACAGGTAATTATCCTTCCTTAAAGGTGGATGGAAGTATCTTAGAAATCCCCCTTTAACTCAAATTATGTGTTGCAGTCAGAACTGACAGCTTGCCATAAGGAGTACAAGAGTGCTTCGTCTTCATTAGACATTTTCCAATTCCCCCATTAAAGCATATTCAAACAACTGTCAAACTTGATTAAATGCTATCAAGATTTTATTAATCTCAGCTATCCTGGCCACAATTATTGCACGTTCAAGTCCAAAAGAAATGCTTGTACTGCTTACAATGATTACCTTAACCCTTGAGTTATAGTTGCCTCTAACCTACCCCTATACTAGATAGGTGTAGTAGGGCTGGAACTATAACCACAACTAGAACTTGAAAAGACTGATTATCAATATTGTCTCTGGAGAAGAAACAATTCACATTCACTGCGCTGAAAAGATATAGAAATCAACAGAATTTAGAATATAGCATATAAGCAGAATTGACATGTCTCAAGTTCTCGGTTGAAAAAGAAATTACATCTGCTGAACGATCGAAGGTATCAGCACCGCATCCTGCAAAACTCTTGTTGCAGAAGCAACATCATTGCAATGCTAAGCCACCAGCTCCTCATTCAGTTATTCCCATTGTCAACAGTGATCATCAGGCCTTCTAAATCCATCTCTACCCCTACGCCTAACAGGATGCATAAGGGGTAGAACCTCGTGCTCAGAAGATTAACTATCATCGATCTCATCGATCGATGGAGCGATTCACGCTCAAGGCAATCAACAAGGAGCAAAAATAAACAAATAGTTCAAATAATCACAAACATCAATAGACACCCTAACGGTTACGCGGAATTCCTAATGCAAGGAAGACTTTTCAAAGACATGATCGAACCTAATTCACTGCAGTAGTTTAACAGAAAACACAACTTCGAAAACTAGGGCCACAACTCAAACAACTAAGCCCTGACACAGAACTCAGCTCTGATACCAACTTTGTCACGACCCAAACTAGGAGTCATGACCGACGCTAGGGAACGGGAATTCTTTCGAATCCGGAACCCGTAGCAAGCCTAAGAAAATAAAATCATACAATAATTATATAAAAGTACGACCAAATTAAAATTTTTTTCTGAATCAATATATAAAATAAATACTCCAAATCCTTTTATAATTGAATACATATTAATACAATGTTCAAATACAAATTCTCAGAGTATTTAATATACAAACAAAATAATACACTTCCAATATAGTGACACTACTACTGCAGTTTCTAGAATACAATTCAAAGTTCAGAATATACATTTGCATAAAATAGCTGGGACTGAAGAACACCGGCGAGGAACTCTATAACTAAGGTCTGACGATATGGAATCTCCTGAAAAAATAATTGAGGGGGGTCAGACCTCACTGAGTGAATTATTATACTATATATACATACAAACTAAACCATAACAATCAGGCATTCTTATATATATATGTATATACACACATTTCACACGAATGCCAAACTTTGCTTTTATAAATATGCTAAATGTAGAAAACGTTTGTTTTAATTCATGAAGGATCCATAGAACCCTAAATAATAACAACCTCAAACAATCCCATCATCACTTTAGCCATACAGGCTCACTTGATTCCAAATAGAACACTTATTCCAATTTGGACAGCAGACTGGCCCTGAGACACTAAGTCGACCGAGCTCCAGCAGTCTGGCTGTCAGTGTGATTGGCCCCGAGACACTTGGTCAACCGAGCTCCAGCAATCACACTATCCATCACCTCACATCTCAATCAACCCAATAGATCATTCAATTCACTTATGGACAGTAGACTGGCCCCGAGACACTAAGTCAACCGAGCTCCAGCAGTCTGACTGTCAGTGTGATTGGCCCCGAGACACTTGGTCAACCGAGCTCCAGCAATCACACTATCTAACATACCATTAATTTAGTCAAATCAATTAAATCAATTATAATCACCCAATTTTAACTCTCACTCAATCCTTATCTACCGTACCGGTACGTACACGGTCCTAGTGCTGCCCACTAGGAAGCACGTTCTATTGATATCCTTCACTTCGAATAAATCATTCATTCGAAAAAAATAATTAATGTAGAACCATATTCATAATAGTAAAACCAACCATATATATATATACCAAAAATATACCTAAAATATACCTAGTATATTTCAGGTATATATATATATATATAGTCAAATAAAATATGAAATAAACTAAAGATAAATCATTAATATAGTTAAAAACAATTTAAATGAGTAACAATAATATAACATGCATTATCTTAAAAATATACTTAAATATGCAAAAGATATACCCTAAGTACTCAAATCATTTAATAAACCATTTATGTATAAATATTCATTTAAATACGTGTTTGTGTTTAACATATATTCACAAATATACTAAAAATAAACCTAATTATCTAGCATGCATATATCAAAAATAAACCCTAAATATACCACTAATGTGTTAGGTTTAATTTAATAATAAAACATTTATTTATTCGGAAATAAATAAAAAATATACCAAAAATAAACTTAAAAATACTTTAAGTGTAGGTTTATACTTTAACATGCAATTATTTAAGAATAAACCTAAAATCTACTGAAACTATACCTAAAGTATACTAATCATTTAATAAAATAATTATGTCTAAGTGTACATTTTAAAACATGTGTATATTACTCAAATATATTAAACCTAAACCTAATTGTTTAATGTGCATATATCAAACTAACATGCATAATTATTTAATATGCATATATATAAGAATGCAACCCTAGATATACCAAAAATATTATAATTTAAATCATTTTTTAAAACATACAATGAAAATGAAAAATTCTAAATAATGCACCCTATATGCAGTGCATATATATACAGTATAATAACTCACATGTTAGCGCTCCACGAGACAAACTCGGCGGGCCTGATCCGTTAGGCCTCGGTCTCGGTGCAGCTAGACAAACAAATGACAACATGAAATCAGAATAAATTTAACAAAAATTCTAAAGACTCGATCTAGAATTTTAGACACAGCTTTAGAATAGGAATTTGACCGGACATCACGTTTTACGAGAATTCTACCGAAAATCCGACAGAACCTCCCCTGTAAAACGGACATCTCTCTACTCAAAGAGTAGAGCCGGTCCTGCAAAGAAATACACTTCGGAATAAACACAGGATTACAATCAAAATCCCTCGGTCGGACTCCAAACTACAATTCACCGACCGAGGTTCACAATTCACAGAATATTTATAAAATACCGAAAATGCCCTTATATAATAAAAATACATTTTATAAATCCAAATTACGTAATTAACCCTAAAACATACTAAAAATCAATAAAAACCCATTTATTTAGAAAAATAGTATATTATATATAATTTGAAAATAATTTACGAAAAATAGTTTTAATTAGTTAAAAATACTAAAAATTTGCAGAAATCATTTTTATACCCTAAATAACTATTAAAACCAATTTAATTATATTTTTAACCAATTTAGTGTAAAATTACCAAAATACCCCTATATATATATATTCACTATAAATGTTCAAAAATTCACCAAAAATTATATAATTACTCAAAAATTAATTTCTCAACATATAATTCAATAATATCAATAAATATACTCAATTTACCAATTTATTTCAATTAAACACATAATTAACCCTATTTTTCAAAATCACCTAAACTTAATAAATTCCAAATAAATACATAAAAATTCACAAAAATTACAAATAAATTTCTATAATTCATTTCAACTCCTATAATCACCATAAAACACAATTTCATAATTTAATTAATTAATTTTCGTAAATTAGAAAATAATAATAAAATAATCAAAAATTCACAAAAATTAAAATAAATTCCAAAAATTCTAAAAAAATTACAGCATGTAGATAAAGCTTCCAGGAACAAAGTTTCTGAAGGAAGTTTTCATGAATCAATCAAATTGAAGCTAAAAAAAATTCGAAACCCAAAATGGCTGATTTGAAGAAATTGAAACCTAAGCAATTCTAGACCAAATCAAGTGAAACAAAGCTTGGAATCACACTCACCAGAGCTCAAGGAGAAGATAGAGACTGAAAGCATCAAATTTGGTGGCCGGAAAGTACTTGGTCGGAGTTAAGTTGATTTTTGGCTCTTTGAAGAAAATCCGGCCAAAACTCACCGGAAAAGAGTGTTTTAGGTGGTGGAAATGGTTGGAGGTGGAAGAGGAAGGCTGAGAGGCATAGTAACAGGAAGAGAACCAGCTTGAAAGTGGCTGGAAATGGAAGAAAACGTTTTGGGAGGAAGAAGATGAAGGAGGGGCAAAATTGTAAATAAATGGAAGTTTTGATTTTTTGATAAAAAAATTATGTATATATGTATATATATATATATTTACACTATATATTATAATGATATAAAATTTCACACACATTAAATATACACCACACACATAATTTAATATGTTTAATAATTTATAAACTTAAAATTAATTAATACAAAAATTAAATAATAAAATTAAGGAAATTAATTAAGCTCTAATTAATTTAAATAAATACACATATATACATTTTATTTTAGCACTTTAAAATTATATATGAGTTCATGCAAATTCATGAAACTAGTCAAAATAAATAGTATTAATTTATTTACGTGTCAATTTCCCCGAAAATATAATTTTCGGGAAAATTTTACGTAAAGTACTTAAAATAATATAAAATAATTAAAATTAGCTTTAAACAAACAACAAACTCATAAAATATCATAAATATATATACAAAAATTATTAACACTGCATATCCCGATGCAGTATAAAAATATTTAAAAATTCGGGATATTACACTCACAAGCTTCTGACCACTCGAATCTAACATTCTTCTGAGTCAAGCGAGTCATAGGGGCTGCAATCCTGGAAAAATCCTGCACAAACCGCCTATAATACTCAGCTAAACCCAGAAAACTCTGAATCTCAGTAACTGAAGTAGGTCTAGGCCACTCAGATACTGCCTCAACCTTCTGTGGATCAACCTGAATACCTTCTTTAGACACTACGTGTCCAAGAAAAGAAACACTCTCCATCCAGAAATCACACTTCGAGAATTTAGCATAAAGCTGATGATCTCTCAGTGTCTGTAGTACAATCCTCAAGTGATATACATGCTCTTCCATACTCCTCGAATATACTAGTATATCATCAATGAAGACTACTACAAACTGATCCACATACGGTCTGAATACTCTGTTCATCAGGTCCATAAAAGCTGCTGGTGCATTAGTCAAACCAAAAGACATCACCAGAAACTCATAATGACCATATCTAGTGCGGAAAGCTGTCTTAGGAATATCAGCTTCACTGATCCGCAGCTGATGATAACCCGACCTCAAGTCGACCTTAGAAAAGAACTATGCACCTTGTAACTGATCAAATAAATCATCAATCCTCGGGAGAGGATACTTGTTCTTCACTGTCACCTTGTTCAACTCTCTGTAGTCAATGCACAGTCTCAGGGTACCATCCTTCTTCTTCACAAACAAAACTGGTGCACCCCAAGGGGAAACACTAGGTCTGATAAAACCTTTCTCCAACAACTCTTGCAATTGCTCCTTTAACTCTCTCAACTCCGCAGGAGCCATACGATAAGGTGGCATAGATATAGGAGTAGTACCTGGGACCACATCTATACAGAACTCAATCTCTCTATGAGGTGGTAAACCTGGCAACTCCTCGGGAAAAACATCAGGAAACTCACAAGCAACCGGAACATCTGTGAGTGACAACTTCTCCACTGACGTATCCCTAACCAATGCCAAATACCCCTGACAACCTTTCCTCAACAACTTCCTAGCTGATATAGCAGAAATAAGATTCTGAGGTGCTGAACTCCTATCACCAACAAACTTAAATTCTACTTCACCAGGAATTCTAAAAATCACCTCCTTATTCCTGCAATCTACCACGGCAAAGTACTGAGATAACCAATCCATTCCTAAAATAACATCAAACTCCATCACATCCAACAAAATCAAATCAGCGGGTAATTCTCTATCTCCCACGAGAACTGGACAACCAGAAAGAACAATATCGGTGTCCAAGGAATCGCTCAGAGGAGTGGCAACAGACAAAGGAAAAGCCATCCTCGAAGCTTGCCAACAAGATTTAGAAGCAAAAATAAGAGAAACAAACGAATGCGTGGCACCCGGATCAAACAAAACCAAAGCATCCAGGTAACAAACAGAAAGAATACCTACCACGACTGCATTAGATGCCTGAGCATCCTGCTGAGTCAGATGGAAGACTCTCGCCTGACCTCGACCTCCCTGCTGACTGGTAGAAGCCTGGCCAACACCTCTGGCACCTCCTCTAGTACCTCTACCACGACTCTGCTGTGGAACAAACTGAGTAGAACTCTGATGCTGGGCTGGTGGCAACTGAAATGGCACGGGTGCTGCACTAGCAATCGACTGCTGTGGGAATCGCGGAATCTGCTGCTGCTGATACCCGGAATAAGGACACGATCTGGCAAAATGTCCTGTCTGCCCGCATCTGAAACATGTCAGTGGTGTCAGATAACACGGTCCCTGATGGACTCTACCACAAGTCTGACAAACACTGGCCGCTGATCCAGAACTACGACCACTACTGCTGCTCGAAGCACCTGACCCAAATCTAAACGATCTACGCTGACCTCCACGGCCATGTCTACTGCTCCGATGCACTCGCTGCTGCTGTCTCTGACTCTGCTGAGTCGAACCTCGCTGCTGACTACTCGAACCAACATGAAAACTCGAATATGGAGTAGCCTGCAATCCACTCGACTGAACTCCCAACTGGTAATAATCAGGCATCGCTCCCTGCCTAACTAATCTCAGCTCGATCTCCTTAGCTAGCTCAATCACAGACTCCAGAGTAAGACCTGCTGTGGGCATACCAGCAAAAGCTGAACCCAAACCAGTAACATAGGTAGTAACAGCGAAATACTGATCTCGCATCAGATCCTCAGCATATCTACCCAGACGAAGAAACTCTCGGGTATACTCCTCTACAGATCGATCTCCACGAGAAATACTGGTCAAACAAAGACGATAGCTCAAACGAAGAGGCTCTGGACAAAATCTCCTCATGAATCGCTCTCGAAACTGAGCCCATGTCATCGTCATCATATAAGGCTGGATCATCTGAATAAACCAATCCAAGGCTGGTCCCTCGACAGACAACTCAACAATCATGATCCGCTGGTACTCGGTATGAGCAGTCCGAGTCCTAGTCTCAATCGCATGCAGAAAATCTAAAGGATCAGAAGTCCCATCAAAAGCAATCCTGCCAACTCGGGCATAGAACAAAGCTGCCTCAGGGTCAGACATACCCTGCTGATAGGCAGGCTGAATAGGTTGAACAACTGGAGGAACAGGAACATCAAACTCAGGCTCAACAGGCTCCTCGTCCTGTAACTCTCTCTGCCTACGGTGACCTGCCGCTCCTCGAGGTCTACCTCTGCCACGACCTCTACGCCTAACTGGCTGCTCAGGAGGTAAAACCTCGTCCTGAAAAGACTCATCATCCTCGGCCTCAATGACCGGTGGAGCGACACGCGCTCGCCTCCTCATTCTGAAAAGACAAACGGAAAGATTCAGACAAAACAGACAACGGAGGAATAACGTGGAAAACTACAGCAAGGAATACTCATCAAGACATACTCGAACCTAATACACTGCAGTAGTCCAACAGAAAACACAACTTTAAAACTAGGGCCACAACTCACATAACTAAGCCCTGACACAGAACTCCACTCTGATACGAACTTCGCTCTGATACCAACTTTGTCACGACCCAAAACAGGGGCCATGACCGGCGCTAGGGAACGGGAATTCTTTCGAATCCGGAACCCGTAGCAAGCCTAAAAATAAAATAAAGCATGCCACAATAACAATAAAAATATAATATGCAGCGGAAATAAAAATCATAATATCATTATATTATCCATATCAACTGGATTTAAATAAAAATCTCATCCCATACATAAAATCTCTTTAATACAATCCAGTTTCAACATAATATATCTCCTTTAAAACAAAATACATGAAATCCAATACTTTAATTCACAACTACTGCAGTGTCTAGATAAAATAAATAAGACTCAAGTAGACAATTTACATAAAGAAGCCGGGGCGGAAGAAATCCGGCATATCGACCTGCTACTGAGGTCTGAGGAAGTTGACTCTCCTGAAAAATAGTCAACGGAGGGGAGTCAGACCTCACTGAATGAATTACTATAATATATATACATACACACTAAGTGATAATGCATACAGTCAACAGTATATATATATCTAATATATATAAAGGTAATTACACACAAATGCAGAAAAATCATTTTTATATATTTTACTGAAAAATCCCAATTTATGAAGGATCACATAGAACCCTAGAATATCGCAACCTCAGAAAATAGTGTTAAACAACACTCTGGCCATACAGGCTCACTTATACCAAATATATCCACTTAATCCATATGGACAGTAGACTGGCCCCGAGACACTAAGTCAACCGAGCTCCAGCAGTCTGACTGCCAGTGTGATTGGCCCCGAGACACTTGGTCAACCGAGCTCCAGCAATCACACCCACAAACCACATCTCACATATCAATAATCATAATCAACTCAATATCCACAAATAGTTAGTAATATAGCCTAAAGCTATAGGCGTACCGGTACGTACTCGGTCCTAGTGCTGCCCACTAGGTAGCACGTTCTATTGATATCCTTCATTAATAAATAATAAAACATTCATTCACAAATACATGATGCATGAATTTAAATAAATCAACAATATAAACCATATATATACTAGAAATATACCAAACATAAACCAGGTATATTTTGAGTATATATATGTCAAATAAATCCAATCAAATCATGAATTAAGCTAAAAATATAATTAAAAACATTTTAAATATATTTTCTTTACAAAATATGTATATAATTTATTATATACCAAAAATATACCAAAAATATACTTGAATATAAATCACATTATTTATGCATATTCAGTCAAAATAAAACATGCATTTTCTAAATCATGCATCCTAAGTATATATATATAATATAGTAACTCACCTAATGCGCTCCACGAGACAGGTCCGACGGGCCTGGTCCACTAGCCCTCGGTCTCGGTGCAACTAATCAAACAATAAATAACCGACATTAGAATAAACCTAACAGAAATCCTAGAATTCAATCTAGAGTATTAAACACAGAATCGAAAATTAGGGTTCGATTGGATATCACGTTTTACGAGAATTCTACCGAAAATCCGATAGAACCTCCCCTGTAAAACGGACATCTCTCTACTCAAAAGAGTAAAGCCGACCCTACAAAGAAAATACACTTCGAAATACAAGCTCAACACAATCAAAATCCCACGGTCGGACTCCAAACTACAGTCCACCGATCGGGGTCCACAAACACAGAATAATATTCCAGATATACCGAAAATATCCTTAAATCACAGAAATACATTTCATACGTAGAAATTACATAATTAACCTTGAAACACTATAAAAACCGATTAAAACTCATTTTATTAGAAAAACCGTATATTATATATATAATTGAAAATAATTCCCGAAAAATAGTTTTAATTAGTTAAAAATACTAAATATTTTGTAGAAATCATTTTTATACCTTAAATAAATATTAAAACCAATTAAATTACATTTTTAGACAATTTAGGGTAAAATTACCAAAATACCCCTATATATATAAATATACCTAAATTACTTCAAAAATTCACCAAAAATCATACAATTACCCAAAATTAATTTTCTCAACATATTTATCAATAATATCAATATTTAAACTCAATTAACCAATTAAATTCAAATAAAAACACAATTAACCTAATTTTCCAAAATCACCTAAACTTCAATAATTAAAAATAAATACTTAGAAATTCATAAAAATTCCAAATAAATTCCTATAATTCATTTCAACACCCAATTTAACCATAAACTCCAATTTCATAATTTAAATAATTAATTTCCGAAAATTAGAAAATAATATTAAAATATTCAAAAATACCCAAAAATCCAAACAATCTCCAAAAATTCTACAAAAATTCATACATGTAGATTCAGCTACTAGGAACAACATTTGTGAAGGAATTTTCCATGAATCATCCAATTCGAAGCTCAAAAAAATCGAAAACCCTAATAGGCCGAAATTTACAAATCGAAAACTAAGCAATTCTAGACCATTTTAGCTCAAACCAAAGCTAGAATAACACTCACCGGAGCTCAAGGAGAAGAAAGAGACCGGTGGTGTCGAAAACGGTGGCCGGAATCGGCGTGATCGACGGTGAGTTGATTTTCGGCTTCTCCGGCCAAAATCACTCTCCCGACGCCGGAAACGGCCTCCACAGGCGGCGAAACTGGTCGGGGAAGATGGTGGCACACCGGACGGCACACCCACGGTGAAGGAATGGCATGACAGGCGGCGGAACGGCGATGGGGAATCGGTCGGAGAAGAAGAAGAAGTCGGGGGCCAAAATGTAATTTTGCAAACTTTTGTAATTTTTAACAAATATATGTATATATATATACTTTATACTATATATTAAAATAATATTAAATTACACACATCAAATATACACCACACACATAAAAATATTAATATTTTAATAATTTTTTACCAAATAAAATTAATTAAATAACAATTAAAACAATTAAATACTTAATAAAATATTAGGGAATTAATAAACCCTAATTAAATAAATATGCACACACCGACTTTATTTAATAATTTAAAAATATGTATGAGTTCATGCAAGTCCGTAAATACATCTAAAATAATTAATAATAAATCGTTTACGTGAAAATTTCCCCGAAAATGCAAGTCCCGGGAAAATTTTACGTAAAACACTGAAAATAATACACCGTAATTAAAATAGGTTTTAAATACATATTAACTCGTAAAAATATCACATAAAATACAGAAATCATTAACTCTGCATATCCCGGTACTGTGTAAAAATATTTTAAAAACACGGGATATTACAATTTTCAAATTAAAAATAATATACTATTTTTGTAAATAAATGGATTTTTAGTAATTTTTAATATATTTTTGGACTAATTAAGTAATTTGGATTTATAAAATGAATTTTTATTAATATTTGTGAATTTATCTAGAAATATTGATTTTAATAATATTATATCAAAATTAGGGTTTTTAAGTAATTATCGTTGAAATAATTACTTTTGGTGTTTTTAATACTTAAATTGCTATATTTTGGTACTTAAAGGGTATTTTTGGAACTTATTGGATGTTAATATATTTTATTGTATTTTGTTGTGAATTGTGAACCTCGGTCGGTGGAATTGCAGTTTGGGATTTCGACTGAGGAATTGTGAGAATTTTTATTCGAAATGTATTTTTCTTGCAGGACCAGCTCTACTTTTTAAGTAGAGAGATGTCCATTTTACAGAGGAGAATCTGTTGAATTTTTGATAGAATTCTAGTAAAATGTGATATTCGGTCAAATTCCTATTATCTGTTTGTGTTTAGAATTCTAGATCAAGTCTCTAGAAGTCTAAGTTAGATATATGTTCTAACTCGTGATCATTTTTATTATTAGTTGCACCGAGACCAAGGCCTAGTGGACCAGGCCCGTCGGACCCGTCTCGTGGAGCGCACAACTGTGAGTTAATATGATATATATGCATTGCTTTAGGTTGCATGTTTTAGAAATTATATGTTTTAAATATAATTTTGCATAATTACTTTATTGAATGTTTAAGTATATATTAGGTATATTTTTAGTATACCTTTGGTATATTTTAAAATAAATGCATGTTTTCTTTGTGATTTACTTTCAAATTATGTTTAAATATCTTATTGGTTAATTTTGAGCATATTACATGATTTAATTGAATTTATTATACGTATATATACCTGAAATATACTTAGTTTATTTTAGGTATATTTCTAGTATATATATGGTTTATTTATTTATTTTAAATGTCATTATGAATTATTTATTTTTCTAAATGTATGTTTTAATATAAATGAAGGATATCAATAGAACATGCTTCCTAATGGGCAACATTAGGACCGTGTACGTACTGGTGCGTTAAATTAGAGCTAAGTGAAAATTAATTGTGGTGATTATGATTGATTGATATTGATTTGATTGAGATTAATGTGATTGCTGGAGCTCAGTTGACCAAGTGTCTCGGGGCCAATCACACTGACAGTCAGACTGTTAGAGTCGGTCAACTTAGTGTCTCAAGGTCAGTCTACTGTCCATATGGATTAAGTGAATTTACTTGGAATTAAGTGAGCCTATATGGCTAGAGTACTTTCTATTAGTATTGAGGTTGCAATCATTTAGAGTTCTATTTGATCCTTCATAAACTGATGATTTTCAGTATTATTATAAAAATGATTTTCTTTGCATCTATGTGTATTTGCATGTATATATATTTATGATATATACTTTTAGGTATCTGCATTTGACATTTAGCTATGCGTGTATAAATGTCACGACCCACAACAGGGGCCATGACCGGCGCTAGGGAACGGGAATTCTTTCGAATCTGGAACCCGTAGCAAGCCTAAAAATAAAATAAAATATGCAATAGTAATAGTACAATATCAAATTTGCAACGGAAATAAAAATCATAAATGTAATAATAACATTCTCATCAACTGGATTTAATTTAAATCTCAACTCATCGCATATATATATAAAATCTTTAATACAAATCCAGTTTCAATATAATACATCTCTTTAAAATAAAATACATGAAATCCAATACTTTAATTCACAACTACTGTAGTATCTAGATTATAAAATAAGACTCAAGTAAATGATTTACACAAAGAAGCCGGGGCGGAAGAAATCTGGCGTATCGACCTGCTACTGAGGTCTGAAGAAGTTGACTCTCCTGAAAAATAGTCAACGGAGGGGAGTCAAACCTCACTGAGTGAATTACTATAATATATATACATACACACTAAATGATAATGCATACAGTCAACAGTATATATATAATATGTATATATACAGGCAATTACACACAGATGCAATAAAATCATTTTATATATTTTCATTAAAAATCATCTTTTATGAAGGATCACATAGAACCCTAGAATAACGCAACCTCAGAAAATAGTGTTAGAAAACACTCTAGCCATACAGGCTCACTTATTCCAAATATATCCACTTAATCCATTTGGACAGTAGACTGGCCTCGAGACACTAAGTCAACCGAGCTCCAGCAGTCTGACTGCCAGTGTGATTGGCCCCGAGACACTTGGTCAACCGAGCTCCAGCAATCACACCCGCAAACCACATCTCACACATCAATAATCACATCAAATCAATATTCACAAATAGTTAGTAATATAGCCTAAATACTATAGGCGTACCGGTACGTACTTGGTCCTAGTGCTGCCCACTAGGTAGCACGTTCTATCGATATCCTTCATCATTAAATATAAAACATTCATTCACAAAAATAAATGATGCATGAATGTAAATGAAATAACAATATAATCCATATATATACCAGAAATATACCAAAAGTAAACCAGGTATATTTCGAGTATATATACGTCAAATAAATCCAGTCAAATCATAAATTAAACTAAAAATATATTTAAAAACATTTTAAATATATTTTATTAACAAAATATGTATATAATTTATTATATACCAAAAATAAACCAAAAATATACTTGATATAAACTTAAGAAATAATCAAATTATTTATGCATATTTAATCAACATAAAACATGCATTTCTAAATCATGCATCCTAAACATATATATATAGTATAGTAACTCACCTAGTGCGCTCCACGAGATGGGTCCGACGGGCCTGGTCCACTAGCCCTCGGTCTCAGCACAACTAAACAAACAAATAACGACAGACATTAGAATAAACCTAATAGAAATCTTAGAATTCGATCTAGAGTATTTAACACAGAATCAGAAATTAGGGTTCGATTGGACATCACGTTTTACGAGAATTCTACCAAAAATCCGGCAGAACCTCCCTTGTAAAACGGACATCTCTCTACTCAAAAGAGTAGAGCCGACCCTGCAAAGAAATACACTTCGAAATACAAGCTCAACACAAATCCATAACCCCTCGGTCGGACTCCAAACTACAATTTACCGACCGAGGTCCACAAACATAGAATAATTCTAAAAATACCAAAAATATCCTTAAAACCTAAAAATACATTTTATAGGTAGAAATTATATAATTAACCTTAAAACACTGTAAAAACCGAATAAAACTCATTTTATTAGTAAAACCGTATATTATATATATAATTGAAAATAATTCCCGAAAAATAGTTATAATTAGTTAAAAATACCAAATAATTTATAGAAATCATTTTTATACCTTAAATAACTATTAAAACCAATTAAATTATATTTTTAGACAATTTAGGGTAAAATTACCAAAATACCCCTATATATATAAATATACTTAAATTACTTCAAAAATTCACCAAAAATTATACAATTATCCAAAATTAATTTTCTCAACATATTTATCAATAATATCAATAATTAAACCCAATTAACCAATTAAATTCAATTAAAAACACAATTAACCTTAATTTCCCAAAATCACATAAACTTCAATAATTCAAAATAAATACTTAGAAATTCATAAAAATTCCAAATAAATTCCTATAATTCATTTCAACACCTAATTTAACCATAAACTCCAATTTCATAATTTAAATAATTAATTTCCGAAAATTAGAAAATAATATTAAAATATTCAAAAATACCCAAAAATCCAAAAAATCTCCAAAAATTCTACAAAAATTCATACATGTAGATTAAGCTACTAGGAACAACATTTGTGAAGGGATTTTCCATGAATCAACCAATTCGAAGCTCAAAAAAATCAAAAACCCTAATGTGACAGAAATTAAAAAATCGAAACCTAAGTAAATCTAAACCATTTTGCTCAAAACAAAGCTAGAATCACACTCACCGGAGCTTAAGGAGAAGAAAGAGACCGGCGGTATCGAAAATGGTGGCCGAAAATGGGAGAAACGACAAAGGGAAGATTTCGGCCAAAAATGGAAAACAGGGGCTGCCGGCGCCGAGGAAGGGAGCTGCTGGCGGCGGGGGACGGCTGGGAACGGCGGTGGCAAGCTGGGAGGCACACCGACGGTAGGTGACCGGAGTTGCAGACGGTGAGGGGTGGTGGTCGGGCGCACGGGAGAAAAAGAAGAAGAAAAAAAAAAAGAAAGGAAAGAAAAAGAAAAGAAAAAGAAAAGGAAAAGAAAAAAAGAAAGAAAAAGAAAAAGAAAAAAATAAAATAATAATAATAATAATAATAATAATAATAATAATTTTAATAATTTAATAATAAATAAAATAATTAAATAACAATAAATAAATAACAATAAATTAATAAATAAATAATAAAATATTAGGATAATACATTAAACCCTAATTAAATAAATATACACACACATAGGCTTTATTTAGTATTTTAAAAATATATGAGTTCATGCAAGTCCGAAAATACATTTAAAATAATTAATAATACATTGTTTACGTGAAAATTTCCCCGAAAATGCAAGTCCCGGGAAAATTTTACGTAAACATTGTAAATAAGACACAGTAATTAAAATAGATTTTAAATACATATCAACTCGTGAAACTATCGTAATATATATTCAAAAATTATTAACACTGTATATCTCGGTACAGTGTAAAAATATTTTAAAAACACGGGATATTACAGTCTTCCCCCCTTACAAGAATTCGTCCCCGAATTCCAAAAGATAAGATTACAGGATCAGGAAGGAAAGAGATACGGGTAAGAAGCTCGCATCTCAGCTTCAGTCTCCCACGTATGCTCCTCGACTCTGTCGCTACGCCATAGAACCTTGACCATCGAAATCTGCTTCGATCGCAACTGTCGAACTTGAAAATCAACGATCGCCACAGGTTCTTCCACAAATGTCAAATCTTCGCTTACTTCCACACTGTCAGGTTGCAACACGTGTGAAGGGTCTGAGATATATTTCCTCAACATCGAGATATGAAATACTAGATGCACTTGTGACATACTCGGAGGCAAATCCAACCGATATGCAACAATGCCAACTCTCTCCAGAATCTCAAACGGTCCAATATATCTCGATGCTAACTTACCCTTCCTGCCAAATCTCATCACACCCTTCATCGGAGATACTTTCAGAAAAACAAAATCTCCAACCTGAAACTCCACATCTCTGTGCCTAGGATCCGCATAACTCTTCTGTCTACTAACTGCGGTCTCTAATTTGCGCTTGATCATGGTGACTTTCTCTGCAGCATCTTGAACCATCTCTGGTCCAGTCAAAGCTCTCTCACCAATCTCATCCCAGCTCAAAGGGGATCTACACTTCCTTCCATATAATGCCTCATACGGTGCCATACCAATACTGCTATGGTAGCTGTTATTATATGCAAACTCAACAAGTGATAAGTGATCATCCCAGCTACCTCCGAAATCCAAGACACACATCCTCAACATATCTTCCAGTGTCTGGATCATCCTCTTAGACTGACCATCTGTCTGAGGATGAAAAGTAGTACTGAAATCCAACCTAGTGCCCATCACTTCCTGTAACTTCTGCCAAAAACGAGAAGTAAACACCGAACCTCTGTCTGACACAATGGACACAGGTACTCCATGAAGGC
Organism: Mallotus nudiflorus; assembly: GCA_947683625.1. Lineage (NCBI taxonomy): Eukaryota > Viridiplantae > Streptophyta > Magnoliopsida > Malpighiales > Euphorbiaceae > Mallotus > Mallotus nudiflorus. Next base: position 195,074 of record CANTUR010000073.1, on the reverse strand, counting down.
ATACGATATGCTTCACGTACAACTTCGCCAATCTAGCAACTGAATATGTGGCTTTCACAGGCAAGAAATATGCAGACTTCGTCAACCTGTCTATAATCACCCAGATGGAGTCGTATCCATCCTTCGAATGAGGTAAACCTACCACAAAATCCATAGCTATCCTTTCCCACTTCCACTCGGGAATAGGAAGAGGCTGAAGCTTCCCAGAAGGCTTCTGATGTTCGGCTTTCACTTGCTGACATATCAAGCACTTCGTAACATAATCAGCGACATCCTTCTTCAATCCATCCCACCAGTATAGATCTCTGATACTGTGGTACATCTTAGTAATGCCCGGATGAACGCTGTAAGCTGTAGAGTGTGCTTCCTCTAGGATCTCTTCTCTCAAATCATCCACATCAGGAACACACAATCTACCACTGATCCACAACACACCATCATCATCGAGTGTGAAATCAGTGAACTTCCCTGCTCTGACATTCTCTGCAAGCTCTTCCAGAATAGGATCTCGGCTCTGAGCTGCTTTAATCCTATCCCTCAGTACAGATCGTACTTTAAACTGAGCTAGCAGTCCACCTGATCTGCTAATCTTCATCATCAGACCTTGATCCACCAACAGATGCAACTCTTGGATCAATGGTCTCCTCTCAACACTAATGTGAGCAAGACTACCTGAGGACTTCATACTCAAGGCATCTGCTACCACATTAGCTTTACCCGGATGATACAGAATCTCACAATCATAATCCTTCAACAATTCCAACCATCTTCTCTGCCTCAAATTCAAATCTCGCTGCTAGAAAATGTACTTAAGGCTCTTGTGATTAGTAAATATCTCACAAGTCACCCCGTACAAATAATGTCTCCAAATCTTCAAAGCAAAGATTACTACAGCCATCTCAAGATCATGTGTGGGATAGTTCTGCTCATGCTTCTTCAACTGCCTTGAAGCATAGGCTATCACCCTTCCATTCTACATCAGCACACAACCAAGACCAATTCTAGAGGCATCACAGTAAACTGTGAACTTATCCATACTATTAGGCAAAGCTAACACTGGCATTGTGGTCAACTTCTCCTTCAATAACTGAAAACTATTCTCACAAGCTTCTGACCACTCGAATCTAACATTCTTCTGAGTCAAGCGAGTCATAGGGGCTGCTATCCTAGAAAAATCTTGCACAAACCGCCTATAATACCCGGCTAAACCCAGAAAACTTCGAATCTCTGTGACAGAAGTAGGTCTAGGCCATTCAGATACTGCCTCAATCTTCTGTGGATCAACCTGAATACCTTCTTTAGACACTACATGTCCAAGAAAAGAAACACTCCCCATCCAAAAATCACACTTCGAGAATTTAGCATAAAGCTGATGATCTCTCAGTGTTTGTAGTACAATCCTCAAGTGATATACATGCTCTTCCATACTCCTAGAATATACCAGTATATCATCAATGAAGACTACCATAAACTGATCCACATACGGTCTGAATACTCTGTTCATCAGGTCCATAAAAGCTGCTGGTGCATTAGTCAAACCAAAAGACATCACCAGAAACTCATAATGGCCATATTTAGTGTGGAATGTTGTCTTAGGAATATCGGATTCACTGATCCGTAGCTGATGATAACCCGACTTCAAGTCAACCTTAGAAAAGAACTGTGCACCCTGTAGCTGGTCAAACAAATCATCTATCCTCGGGAGAGGATACTTGTTCTTCACTGTCACCTTATTCAACTCTCTATAGTCAATGCACAGTCTCAGGGTACCATCCTTCTTCTTCACAAATAAGACTGGTGCACCCCAAGGAGAAACACTGGGTCTAATGAAACCTTTATCCAACAACTCTTGTAACTGCTCCTTCAACTCTCTCAACTCTGCAGGAGCCATACGATAGGGTGGCATAGATATAGGGGTAGTACCTGGTACCACATCTATACAGAACTCAATCTCTCTATGAGGTGGTAAACCTGGCAACTCCTCGGGAAAAACATCAGGAAACTCACAAGCAACCGGAACATTTGTGAGTGACAACTTCTCCACTGAAGTATCCCTAACCAATGCCAAATATCCCTGACAACCTTTCCTCAATAACTTCCTAGCTGTAATAGCAGAAATAAGATTCTGAGGTGCTGAACTCTTATCACCAATAAAATTAAAATCTTCTTCACCAGGAATTCTGAAAGTCACCTCCTTATTCCTGCAATCTACCACGGCGAAGTGCTGAGATAACCAATCTATTCCCAAAATAACATCAAACTCCATCACATCCAACAATATCAAATCAACTGGTAATTCTCTATCTCCCACGAGAACTGGACAACCAGAAAGAACAATATCGGCGTCCAAGGAATCGCTCAGAGGAGTGGCAACAGACAAAGGAAAAGCCATCCTCGAAGCTTGCCAACAAGATTTAGAAGCAAAAACAGGAGAAACAAACGAATGCGTGGCACCCGGATCAAACAAAACCCATGCATCCAGGTAACAAACAGAAATAATACCTGCCACGACTGCATTAGATGCTTGAGCATCCTGCTGAGTAAGATGAAAGACTCTGGCCTGACCTCGACCTCCCTGCTGACTGGTAGAAGCCTGGCCAATACCTCTGGCACCTCCTCTAGTACCTCTACCACGACTCTGCTGTGGAACAAACTGAGTGGAACTCTGATGCTGGGCTGGTGATAACTGAAATGGCACGGGTGCTGCACTAGCAATCGACTGCTGGGGGAATCGCAGAATCTGCTGCTGCTGATACCTGAAATAAGGACATAATTTGGCAAAATGTCCTATTTGCCTGCATCTGAAGCATGTCAGTGGTGTCAGATAACACGGTCCCTGATGGACTCTACCACAAGTCTGACAAACACTGGCCGCTGATCCAGAACTACGACCACTGCTGCTGCTCGAAGCACCTGATCCGAATCTGAATGATCTACGCTGACCTCCACGGCTATGTCTACTGCTCCGATGCACTCGCTGCTGCTGTCTTTGACTCTGCTGAGTCGGACCTCGTTGCTGACTACTCGAACCAATATGGAAGCTCGAATACGGAGTAGCCTGCAATCCACTCGACTGAACTCCTAGCTGGTAATAATCAGGCATCGCTCCCTGCCTAACTAATCTCAACTCAATCTCCTTAGCCAACTCAATCACAGACTCGATAGAAAGACCTACTGTAGGCATACCAGCAAAAGCTGAACCCAAACCAGTGACATACGTAGTGACAGTGAAATACTGATCTCGCATCAGATCCTCTGCATATCTACCCAGACGAAGAAACTCTCGAGTATACTCCTCTACAGATCGATCTCCACAAGAAATACTGGTCAAACGAAGACGATAGCTCAAACGAAGAGGCTCTGGATAAAATCTCCTTATAAATCGCTCTCGAAACTGAGCCCATGTCATCGTTATCATGTAAGGCTGAATCATCTGAATAAACCAATCTAAGGCTGGTCCCTCGACAGACAACTCAACGATCATGATCCGCTGGTACTCCCGGTATGAGCAGTCCAAGTCCTAGTCTTAATCACGTGCAGAAAGTCTAACGGATCGGAAGTACCATCAAAAGTAATCCTGCCAACTCGGGCATAGAACAAAGCTGCCTCAGGGTCAGACATACCTTGCTGATAGGTAGGGTGAACAGGCTGAACAACTGGAGGAACAGGAACATCAAATTCAGGCTCTATAGGCTCCTCGTCCTGTAACTCTCTCTGCCTACGGTGACCTGCCGCTCCTCGAGGTCTACCTCTGCCATGACCTCTACGTCTAACTAGCTGCTCAGGAGGTAAAACCTCATCCTGAAAAGACTCATCATCCTCGGCCTCAACGACCGGTGGAGCGACACGCGCTCGCCTCCTCATACTGAAAAGACAAACGGAAAGATTCAGACAAAACAGACAATGGAGGAATAACGCTAAAAACTACAGCAAGGAATACTTATCAAGACATACTCGAACCTAATACACTGCAGTAGTCCAACAGAAAACACAACTTTAAAACTAGGGCCACAACTCACATAACTAAGCCCTGACACAGAACTCCGCTCTGATACCAACTTTGTCACGACCCAAAACAGGGGCCATGACCCGGCGCTAGGGAACGAGAATTCTTTCGAATCCTGAACCCGTAGCAAGCCTAAAAATAAAATAACATATGCAATAGTAATAGTGCAATATCAAATTTACAGTGGAAATAAAAATCGTAAATGTAATAATAACATTCTCATCAACTGGATTTAATTTAAATCTCAACTCACGCATATATATATAAAATCTCTAATAGAAATCCAATTTCAATATAATACATCTCTTTAAAATAAAATACATGAAATCCAATACTTTAATTCACAACTACTGCAGTATCTAGATTATAAAATAAGACTCAAGTAAATGATTTACACAAAGAAGTCGGGGCGGAAGAAATCCGGTGTATTGACCTGCTACTGAGGTCTGAAGAAGTTGACTCTCCTGAAAAATAGTCAATGGAGGGGAGTCAGACCTCACTGAGTGAATTACTATAATATATATACATACACACTAAATGATAATGCATACAGTCAACAGTATATATATAATATGTATATATACAGGCAATTACACATAGATGCAATAAAATCATTTTATATATTTTCATTAAAAATCATCTTTTATGAAGGATCACATAGAACCCTAGAATAACGCAAACCTCAAAAAATAGTGTTAGACAACACTCTAGCCATACAGGCTCACTTATTCCAAATATATCCACTTAATCCATTTGGACAGTAGACTGGCCCCGAGACACTAAGTCAACCGAGCTCCAGCAGTCTGACTGCCAGTGTGATTGGCCCCGAGACACTTGGTCAACCAAGCTCCAGCAATCACACCCGCAAACACATCTCACACATCAATAATCACATCAAATCAATATTCACAAATAGTTAGTAATATAGCCTAAATACTATAGGCGTACCGGTACGTACTTGGTCCTAGTGCTGCCCACTAGGTAGCACGTTCTATCGATATCCTTCATCATTAAATATAAAACATTCATTCACAAAAATAAATGATGCATGAATGTAAATGAAATAACAATATAATCCATATATATACCAGAAATATACCAAAAGTAAACCAGGTATATTTCGAGTATATATACGTCAAATAAATCTAGTCAAATCATAAATTAAACTAAAAATATATTTAAAAACATTTAAATATATTTTATTAACAAAACATGTATATAATTTATTATATACCAAAAATAAACCAAAAATATACTTGATATAAACTTAAGAAATAATCAAATTATTTATGCATATTTAATCAACATAAAACATGCATTTCTAAATCATGCATCCTAAGCATATATATATAGTATAGTAACTCACCTAGTGCGCTCCACGAGATGGGTCCGACGGGCCTGGTCCACTAGCCCTCGATCTTGGTGCAACTAAAAAAATAAATAACGACAGACATTAGAATAAACCTAATAGAAATCCTAGAATTCGATCTAGAGTATTTAACACAGAATCAGAAATTAGGGTTCGACTGGACATCACATTTTACGAGAATTCTACCAAAAATCCGGCAGAACCTCCCCTGTAAAACGGACATCTCTCTACTTAAAAGAGTAGAGCCGACCCTACAAAGAAATACACTTCGAAATACAAGCTCAACACAAATCCATAACCCCTCGGTCGGACTCCAAACTACAATTTACCGATCGGGGTCCACAAACACAGAATAATTCTGAAAATACCAAAAATATCCTTAAAACCTAAAAATACATTTTATAGGTAGAAATTATATAATTAACCTTAAAACACTGTAAAAACCGAATAAAACTCATTTTATTAGTAAAAACGTATATTATATATATAATTGAAAATAATTCCCGAAAAATAGTTTAATTAGTTAAAAATACCATATAATTTATAGAAATCATTTTTATACCTTAAATAACTATTAAAACCAATTAAATTACAGTTTTAGACAATTTAGGGTAAAATTACCAAAATACCCCTATATATATAAATATACTTAAATTACTTCAAAAATTCACCAAAAATTATACAATTATCCAAAATTAATTTTCTCAACATATTTATCAATAATATCAATAATTAAACCCAATTAACCAATTAAATTCAATTAAAAACACAATTAACCTTAATTTCCCAAAATCACATAAACTTCAATAATTCAAAATAAATACTTAGAAATTCATAAAAATTCCAAATAAATTCCTATAATTCATTTCAACACCTAATTTAACTATAAACTCCAATTTCATAATTTAAATAATTAATTTCCGAAAATTAGAAAATAATATTAAAATATTCAAAAATACCCAAAAATCCAAAAAATCTCCAAAAATTCTACAAAAATTCATACATGTAGATTAAGCTACTAGGAACAACATTTGTGAAGGGATTTTCCATGAATCAACCAATTCGAAGCTCAAAAAAATCAAAAACCCTAATGTGACCGAAATTGAAAAATTAAAACCTAAGTAAATCTAAACCATTTTAGCTCAAACCAAAGCTAGAATCACACTCACCGGAGCTTAAGGAGAAGAAAGAGATTGGCGGTGTCGAAAATGGTGGTCGAAAATGGGAGAAACGACAAAGGGAAGATTTCGGCCAAAAATGGAAAACAGGGGCTGCCGGCGCCTGGGAAGGGAGCTGCTGGCGGCGGGGGACGGCTGGGAACGGCGGTGGCAAGCCGGGAGGCACACCGACGATAGGTGACCGGAGTTGCAGACGGTGAGGGGTGGTGGTCGGGCGCACGGGAGGAGATGAAGAAGAAGAAAAAAAAAGAAAAAAGAAAGGAAAGAAAAAGAAAAGAAAAAGAAAAAAAGAAAGAAAAAGAAAAAAAGAAAATAATAATAATAATAAAAAAAATAATTTTAATAATTTAATAATAAATAAAATAATTAAATAACAATAAATTAATAAATAAATAATAAAATATTAGGGTAATACATTAAACCCTAATTAAATAAATATACACACACATAGGCTTTATTTAGTATTTTAAAAATACGTATGAGTTCATGCAAGTCTGAAAATACATTTAAAATAATTAATAATACATTGTTTAGGTGAAAATTTCCCCGAAAATGCAAGTCCCCGGAAAATTTTACGTAAAACACTGTAAATAAGACACAGTAATTAAAATAGATTTTAAATACATATCAACTCGTGAAACTATCGTAATATATATTCAAAAATTATTAACACTGTATATCCCGGAACATTGTAAAAATATTTTAAAAACACGGGATATTACAATAAATATTATAATAATTCACTCAGTGAGGTCTGACTCCCCTCCATTGATGTTTTTACAGGAGAGTCCTCATCTTTAGACCTTAGCAGTAGACCTGTCCACTGGATTTCTTCCACTCTGGCTTTATTATGTAAATCATTTGCTTGAGTTTTATTTTGTACTCTAGACACTACAGTAGTAGTTGTATTTGATTCTGTCGAAACTTGTATTTGTATTTATGCATGCATAAGATTTTAATTCAAGGTGTTTCTCTGAAGATTGTATCAAAAGATTTCATTTATGATATGCGATGTGATTTTATGTTATTAAAGGAAGTTGAGAATTTATTTTATTATTTGAGATTTAATTTCCATTGAATAATATTTTATTTATTTTATTTTATTGCATGTTTTTCTTTTAAGGCTTGCTACGGGTTTCGAATTAGAAAGAATTCCCGTTCCCTAGCACCGGTCATGGCCCCCTATTTTGGGTCGTGACAATTCAAATGAATTATATGTAATGCCTGCAAATTTAAATGAAATACTTAGAATTAGGGTCAAGGATGTTACACTAAATTTATCGACTTTTTAGGCCCTTAAACTTCATAAATTTGAAGTTTTAAATAATTCTGTCAATTTTTTAATATAAATTATTTTTTTTATCCCTAAAATTTTATATTTCTAACATTCATACAATTTCTTACTTTTTAACACTTATATCACTTTTAAAAAATTTTCATCGGTAAAAAATAAATTTATTTATTTTAATTTCTAATACTTTAAAGTATTATAGACATATTTAAATAATTTTAAATTTTAAAAATAAACAAACGAGTTAGTGCTATTATGCTAAATTTTAAAAAAATTATAATAATACTATTTTTGTTTCACAATATTTTAAATTATTGTGAATAAATTTTATAATATAATTTTTTTTCATGTACCCAAAAAGCATGATAAAAAAATAAAGGTTAAGACAACGGTTATAAAATGTTTGAGTTTATTGGAAAATTTATCATCATTTTTTGATGATATACAAAAATGCATTGATATCTACTATTTATAAAATTTAAAATTTGAAGAATTATATATATTTTTTATTATAATCTCTTTCAATTATAATATTCTTTTTCATCAAAATTATCATGACCCGAACCCAGGGGCACGTGACCAACGCTAGGGAATGGGAAAGTTTAAAGCTATCGAAACCCGTAGTAAGCCTTAAAAGAAAAACGTGGAATATTTCACTTTAAAACCTTACAATAAAATAATTTAATCATGATGCATATTATTAAACTGATTTTTCTCAATTTAAAACAAATCATGCCATCACCATGTATAAATAAACATCATCAGTTATACAAAATAGTATTTTAGTACATTACTCATAAATACATAATATCCAAATTAAAATATGTAGTTATACAGTTTTCTACTGCGGTACACAAATACTAATACAAACATAACTATATAGACCAACATAAGATAGCTGGTGAAGAAGCTACTAGACGTATAGAAGTAGGCCTAACAGAAGACTCCCAAACTCCTGAAAAAAATAAATTGAGGGGAGTCAGACCTCATTGAGTAAGCTAATAAAAGAAATGAATGCAGTTTGAAAATCCTCTTTAAAATAAGTTTTTATGAAAATAATATATTTATGATTTTTATTCAAATTCTTTGAAATATATAAGAAACTCATTTTTCAAAATAGGAATAAATTTTAAATGCTTTTAAAATATTTCAGTATAAAAACTAGGTAAAACTCTAGTCCTCAATTTAACAGTCACACGACTCACTTATATTCAAGACTATCGAATCTCGAGAGTATAGCACCACCAGGATATATAGTCGCAGTCACATCACTTAATCCAATATCACTGGCGGTGTTCGAGAGCAAAGCATCACTAGACCTTCGGCCCCAGTGATTTAATAAACATTCCTCCAACTATACTGGCGATGTCCGAGAGCAAAGTATCACTAAACCTTTGACCCCAGTAATATAATTAATATAATCAAATATTTTATTGGTGCACATACAGTCCTGATGAAACCCATCAGGTAGCCCATTCTACCATAGTTATTTAAAATAAATAAAATAAAATAAAATAATGAAAATTACAGTAATTAAAAATAAAATAAATCAACTCTAAATTAAACCATGCAACATTATTTAAAGAATACCAACTAGAATCTCGTAAAATTAAATTCATCAGCAATTATGTAATTGTCACGACCCAAAACAGGGGCCATGACCGGCGCTAGGGAACGGGAATTCTTTCGAATCCGGAACCCGTAGCAAGCCTAAAAATAAAATAAAGCATGCCATAGTAACAATAAAAATATAATATGCAGCGGAAATAAAAATCATAATATCATTTTTCCATATCAACTGGATTTAAGTAAAAATCTCATCCCATACATAAAATCTCTTTAATACAATCCAGTTTCAACATAATATATCTCCTTTAAAATAAAATACACGAAATTCAATACTTTAATTCACAACTACTGCAGTGTCTAGATAAAATAAATAAGACTCAAGTAGACAATTTACATAAAGAAGCCGGGGCGGAAGAAATCCGGCGTATCGACCTGCTACTGAGGTCTGAGGAAGTTGACTCTCCTGAAAAATAGTCAACGGAGGGGAGTCAGACCTCACTGAGTGAATTACTATAATATATATACATACACACTAAGTGATAATGCATACAGTCAACAGTATATATATAATATGTATATATACAGGCAATTACACACAGATGCAATAAAATCATTTTTATATATTTATCTGAAAATCATCTTTTATGAAGGATCATATAGAACCCTAGATTATCGCAACCTCAGAAAATAGTGTTAAAAAACACTCTAGCCACACAGGCTCACTTATTCCAAGTATATACACTTAATCCATTTAGACAGTAGACTGGCCCCGAGACACTAAGTCAACCGAGCTCCAGCAGTCTGACTGCCAGTGTGATTGGCCCCGAGACACTTGGTCAACCGAGCTCCAGCAATCACACCCAAACCACATCTCACATATCAATAATCATAATCAAATCAATATCCACAAATAGTTAGTAATATAGCCTAAAGCTATAGGCGTACCGGTACGTACTCGGTCCTAGTGCTGCCCACTAGGTAGCACGTTCTATTGATATCCTTCATTAATAAATAATAAAACATTCATTCACAAATACATGATGCATGAATTTAAATAAATCAACAATATAAACCATATATATACTGGAAATATACCAAACATAAACCAGGTATATTTTGAGTATATATATGTCAAATAAATCCAATCAAATCATGAATTAAACTAAAAATATATTTAAAAACATTTTAAATATATTTTCTTTACAAAACATGTATATAATTTATTATATATCAAAAATATACCAAAAATATACTTGAATATAAATCACATTATTTATGCATATTCAGTCAAAATAAAACATGCATTTTCTAAATCATGCATCCTAAGTATATATATATAATATAGTAACTCACCTAATGCGCTCCACGAGACAGGTCCGACGGGCCTGGTCCACTAGCCCTCGGTCTCGGCGCAACTAAACAAGAAATAAATAACCGACATTAGAATAAACCTAACAGAAATCCTACAATTCAATCTAGAGTATTAAAATACAGAAACAGAAAATTAGGGTTCGACTGGATATCACGTTTTACGAGAATTCTATCGAAAATCCGGCAGAACCTCCCCTGTAAAACGGACATCTCTCTACTCAAAAGAGTAGAGCCGACCCTGCAAAGAAACACACTTCGAAATACAAGCTCAACACAATCAAAATCCCACGGTCGGACTCCAAACTACAGTCCACCGACCGGGGTCCACAAACACAGAATAATTCCAGATATACCGAAAATATCCTTAAATCACAGAAATACATTTCATACGTAGAAATTACATAATTGACCTTGAAACACTATAAAAACCGATTAAAACTCATTTTATTAGAAAAACCGTATATTATATATATAATTGAAAATAATTCCCGAAAAATAGTTTTAATTAGTTAAAAATACTAAATAATTTGTAGAAATCATTTTTATACCTTAAATAAATATTAAAACCAATTAAATTACATTTTTAGACAATTTAGGGTAAAATTACCAAAATACCCCTATATATATAAATATACTTAAATTACTTCAAAAATTCACCAAAAATCATACAATTATCCAAAATTAATTTTCTCAACATATTTATCAATAATATCAATAATTAAACCCAATTAACCAATTAAATTCAAATAAAAACACATTTAACCTAATTTTCTCAAATTCACATAAACTCAAATAATTAAAAATAAATACTTAAAAATTCATAAAAATTCCAAATAAATTCCTATAATTCATTTCAACACCCAATTCAACCATAAACCTCAATTTCATAATTTAAATAATTAATTTCCGAAAATTAGAAAATAATATTAAAATATTCAAAAATACCCAAAAATACAAACAATCTCCAACAATTCTACAAAAATTCATACATGAAGATTAAGCTACTAGGAACAACATTTGTGAAGGAAGTTTCCATGAATCATCCAATTCGAAGCTCAAAAAAATCGAAAACCCTAATAGGCCGAAATTTACAAATCGAAAACTAAGCAATTCTAGACCATTTTAGCTCAAACCAAAGCTAGAATCACACTCACCGGAGCTCATGGAGAAGAAAGAGACCGGCGGTGTCGAGAACGGTGGCTGGAATCGACGTGATCGACGGTGAGTTGATTTTCGGCTTCTCCGGCCAAAATCGCTCTCCTGACGCCGGAAACGGCCTCCACAGGCGGCGAAACTGGTCGGGGAAGATGGTGGCTGTAATATCCTGAATTTTTAAATATTTTTATACTGCATCGGGATATGCAGTGTTAATAATCTTTGTATATATATTTATGATATTTTATGAGTTTGTTGTTTGTTTAAAGCTAATTTTAATTATTTTATATTATTTTAAGTACTTTACGTAAAATTTTCCCGGAAATTATATTTTCGGGGAAATTGACACGTAAATAAATTAATACTATTTATTTTGACTAGTTTTATGAATTTGCATGAACTCATATATAATTTTAAAGTGCTAAAATAAAATGTATATATGTGTATTTATTTAAATTAATTAGAGCTTAATTAATTTCCTTAATTTTATTATTTAATTTTTGTATTAATTAATTTTAAGTTTATAAATTATTAAACATATTAAAATATGTGTGTGGTGTATATTTAATGTGTGTGAAATTTTATATTATTATAATATATAGTGTAAATATATATATATATACATATATACATAAATTTTTATCAAAAAACCAAAACTTCCATTTATTTACAATTTTGCCCCTCCTTCATCTTCTTCCTCCCAAAACGTTTTCTTCCATTTCCAGCCACTTTCAAGCTGGTTTTCTTCCTGTTACTATGCCTCTCAGCCTTCCTCTTCCACCTCCAACCATTTCCACCACCTAAAACACTCTTTTCCGGTGAGTTTTGGCCGGATTTTCTTCAAAGAGCCAAAAATCAACTTAACTCCGACCAAGCACTTTCCGGCCACCAAATTTGATGCTGTTGGTCTCTATCTTCTCCTTGAGCTCTGGTGAGTGTGATTCCAAGCTTTATTTCACTTGATTTGGTCTAGAATTGCTTAGGTTTCAATTTCTTCAAATCAGCCATTTTAGGTTTCGAATTTTTTTTAGCTTCAATTTGATTGACTCATGAAAACTTCCTTCACAAACTTTGTTCCTGGAAGCTTAATCTACATGCTGTAATTTTTTTAGAATTTTTGGAATTTATTTTAATTTTTGTGAATTTTTGATTATTTTATTATTATTTTCTAATTTTCGAAAATTAATTAATTAAATTATGAAATTGTGTTTTATGGTGATTATAGGAGTTGAAATGAATTATAGAAATTTATTTGTAATTTTTGTGAATTTTTATGTATTTATTTGGAATTTATTAAGTTTAGGTAATTTTGAAAAATAGGGTTAATTATGTGTTTAATTGAAATAAATTGGTAAATTGAGTATATTTATTGATATTATTGAATTATATGCTGAGAAATTAATTTTTGAGTAATTATATAATTTTTGGTGAATTTTTGAACATTTATAGTGAATATATATATATAGGGGTATTTTGGTAATTTTACACTAAATTGGTTAAAAATGTAATTAAATTGGTTTTAATAGTTATTTAGGGTATAAGAATGATTTCTGCAAATTTTTAGTATTTTTAACTAATTAAAACTATTTTTTTGTAAATTATTTTCAAATTATATATAATATACTATTTTTCTAAATAAATGGGTTTTTATTGATTTTTAGTATGTTTTAGGGTTAATTACGTAATTTGAATTTATAAAATGTATTTTTATTATATAAGGGCATTTTCGGTATTTTATAAATATTCTGTGAATTGTGAACCTCGGTCGGTGAATTGTAGTTTGGAGTCCGACCGAGGGATTTTGATTGTAATCCTGTGTTTATTCCGAAGTGTATATCTTTGCAGGACCGGCTCTACTCTTTGAGTAGAGAGATGTCCGTTTTACAGGGGAGGTTCTGTCGAATTTTCGATAGAATTCTCGTAAAACGTGATGTCCGGTCAAATTCCTATTCTAAAGCTGTGTCTAAAATTCTAGATCGAGTCTTTAGAATTTTTGTTAAATTTATTCTGATTTCATGTTGTCATTTATTTGTCTAGCTGCGCCGAGACCGAGGCCTAACGGATCAGGCCCGCCGAGTTTGTCTCGTGGAGCTCTAACATGTGAGTTATTATACTGTATATATATGCACTGCATATAGGGTGCATTATTTAGAATTTTTCATTTTCATTGTATGTTTTAAAAAATGATTTAAATTATAATATTTTTGGTATATCTAGGGTTGCATTCTTATATGTATGCATATTAAATAATTATGCATGTTAGTTTGATATATGCACATTAAACAATTAGGTTTAGGTTTAATACATTTGAGTAATATATACATGTTTTAAAATGTACACTTAGACATGATTATTTTATTAAATAATTAGTATACTTTATGTATAGTTTCAGTAGATTTTAGGTTTATTCTTAAATAATTGCATGTTAAATTATAAACCTACACTTAAATTATTTTTAAGTTTATTTTTGGTATATTTTTTATTTATTTCCGAATAAATAAATGCTTTATTATTAAATTAAACCTAACACATTAGTGGTATATTTAGGGTTTATTTTTGATATATGCATGCTAGATAATTAGGTTTATTTTTAGTATATTTGTGAATATATGTTAAACACAAACACGTATTTAAATGAATATTTATACATAAATGGTTTATTAAATGATTTGAGTACTTAGGGTATATCTTTTGCATATTTAAGTATATTTTTAAGATAATGCATGTTATATTATTGTTACTCATTTAAATTGTTTTTAACTATATTAATGATTTATCTTTAGTTTATTTCATATTTTATTTGACTAGATATATATATATACCTGAAATATACTGGGTATATTTTAGGTATATTTTTGGTATATATATATATGGTTGGTTTTACTATTATGAATATGGTTCTACATTAATTATTTTTTTCGAATGAATGATTTATTCGAAGTGAAGGATATCAATAGAACGTGCTTCCTAGTGGGCAGCACTAGGACCGTGTACGTACCGGTATGGTAGATAAGGATTGAGTGAGAGTTAAAATTGGGTGATTATAATTGATTTAATTGATTTGACTAAGATTAATGGTATGTTAGATAGTGTGATTACTGGAGCTCGGTTGACTAAGTGTCTCGGGGCCAATCACACTGACAGTCAGACTGCTGGAGCTCGGTTGACTTAGTGTCTCGGGGCCAGTCTACTGTCCATAAGTGAATTGAATGATCTATTGGGTTGATTGAGATGTGAGGTGATGGATAGTGTGATTGCTGGAGCTCGGTTGACCAAGTGTCTCGGGGCCAATCACACTGACAGCCAGACTGCTGGAGCTCGGTCGACTTAGTGTCTCGGGGCCAGTCTGCTGTCCAAATTGGAATAAGTGTTCTATTTGGAATCAAGTGAGCCTGTATGGCTAGAGTGATGATGGGATTGTTTGAGGTTGTTATTATTTAGGGTTCTATGGATCCTTCATGAATTAAAACAAACGTTTTCTACATTTAGTATATTTATAAAAGCAAAGTTTGGCATTCGTGTGAAATGTGTGTATATACATATATATATATATATATAAGAATGCCTGATTGTTATGGTTTAGTTTGCATGTATATATAGTATAATAATTCACTCAGTGAGGTCTGACCCCCCTCAATTATTTTTTTTCAGGAGATTCCATATCGTCAGACCTTAGTTATAGAGTTCCTCACCGGTGTTCTTCAGTCTCGGCTGTTTTATACAAATGTATATTCTAAACTTTGAATTGCATTCTAGAAACTGCAGTAGTAGTGTCACTATATTGGAAGTGTATTATTTTGTTTGGATATTAAATACTCTGAGAATTTGTATTTGAACATTGTATGAATATGTATTCATTTATAAAAGGATTTGGAGTATTTATTTTATATATTGATTCAGAAAAATTTTAATTTGGTCGTACTTTTATATAATTATTGTATGATTTTATTTTCTAAGGCTTGCTACGGGTTCCGGATTCGAAAGAATTCCCGTTCCCTAGCGCCGGTCATGACTCCTAGTTTGGGTCGTGACAAAGTTGGTATCAGAGCTGAGTTCTGTGTCAGGGCTTAGTTGTTTGAGTTGTGGCCCTAGTTTTTGAAGTTGTGTTTTCTGTTAAACTACTGCAGTGAATTAGGTTCGGTCATGTCTTTGAAAAGTCTTCCTTGCATTAGGAATTTCGCGTAACCGTTAGGATGTCTGTTGATGTTTGTGATTATTTGAACTATTTGTTTATTTTTGCTCCTTGTTGATTGCCTTGAGCGTGAATCGCTCCATCGATCGATGAGATCGATGATAGTCGATCTTCTGAGCACGAGGTTCTACCCCCTATGCATCCTGTTAGGCGTAGGGGTAGAGATGGTTTTAGAAGGCCTGATGATCACTGTTGACAATGGGAATAACTGAATGAGGAGCTGGTGGCTTAGCATTGCAATGATGTTGCTTCTGCAACAAGAGTTTTGTAGGATGCGGTGCTCATACCTTCGATCGTTCAGCAGATGTAATTTCTTTTTCAACCGAGAACTTGAGACATGTCAATTCTGCGTATATGCTATATTCTGAATTCTGTTGATTTCTATATCTTTTCAGCGCAGTGAATGTGAATTGTTTCTTCTCCAGAGACAATATTGATAATCAGTCTTTTCAAGTTCTAGTTGTGGTTATAGTTCCAGCCCTACTACACCTATCTAGTATAGGGGTAGGTTAGAGGCAACTATAACTCAAGGGTTAAGGTAGTCATTATAAGTAGTACAAGCATTCCTTTTGGACTTAAACGTGCAACAATTGTGGCCAGGATAGCCGAGATTAATAAAAGCTTGATAACATTTAATCAAGTTTGACAGTTGTTTGAATATGCTTTGATGGGGGAATTGGAAAATGTCTAATGAAGACGAAGCACTCTTGTACTCTTTATGGCAAGCTGTCAGTTCTGACTGTAACACATAATTTGAGTTAAAGGGGGATTTCTAAGATACTTCCATCCACCTTTAAGGAAGGATAATTACCTGTATCAGCTATTGCATAGAGTAAGGGAATAGCAATCAGTTGAGAAGATTACCTGTAAACTCTTTAATATGATACGTCATACTGAAGACGTAATACAGTATAAGAGGAGACTGGTGGAATTATATGTTACAGGATTAAGCGTAATATATTGGCATCTAAACATAGAATTAGGACTCAGAGAGTTATTATGAATTCAGTCTTTTGGGTGTAATTAATCTTGATGAGATGTGAAAGGGTTGTCAAGAATATATGGCTCTAGTTGAGTATACTTCAGTGGAGAAGTTGTCTCTCCCAGATGTTTTAATTGCCTGTGAGTTACCAGGTTTATCAATTTATAGAGATTGAATTCTGTATCGATATGGTTCCTGATATAACTCCTATTTCAACGTAGCCCTACAAAATGACTTTTGCAGAGTTGTAGGAGCAATTACGAGAGCTGTATGACCAAGATTTTGTCAGACCTTATATTTCTCTTCGGGGTGCACTAGTCCTGTTGTAAGGAAGAAGGATGGTACCTTGAAACTATGCATTGACTGTAGAGAGATGAACAGGGTAACAGTGAAGGACAAGTATCCTCTTTTGAGGATAGATGACCTGTCTGATCAGCTAAAGAGTGCACAGTTCTTTTCAAAAATTAATTTGAAGTCGGGTTATCATTAGTTGTGGATCAGTTTGTAGTAGTCTTCATTAATGATATACTAATGTATTCGAAGTGAATGAAAGGGCACATATCACTTGAGGACTATACTACAGACACTAAGAGAATGTCAGCTTTATGCTGAATTCAAGAAGTGTGATCATTGGGTGGAGAGTGTTGTTTTTCTTAGAATTATGGCGTTTAAGGATAGAATTCGAGTTGATCCACAAAAGATCAATATAACATCTGAGTGGCCCAGACTGACTGAATCCATTGAGATCTGTAATTTTTTGGGTTTAATTGGGTATCATAGGAAATCTGAATAGAATTCTCTAGAATTACAGCTCCTATAACCCTCATAACTCAGAAGAATGGGAAGATTGTGTGAATAGATGTTTGTTAGAACAGCTTCTAAGTACTGAAGAAGACTGATTGATCTGAGGGTTACGTGAACTTTAGAGGATAAGACCTGATATCATTACAGCATTTCATCATATCATCATAGCATCTCATTACAACATTTCATCACGACATTTCATTCTAGCATTTCATCATAACATTTCATTAGATCATCTCATCATGACATTCATCATAGCATGTCATCATGGCATATCACCATAGAATGATCTGTTGATAGGAGATGCCCAAGTTAATGATACAGGGTTGATGTTGTAATCTGAGAACGGGATTCTATATAAGCTGTGGAAGTGAACTTGCAGTGTACATCCAAATGGTTACTAAGAATTATCACAATATTCAGGATCAATACTAATGGGTTGGATTATAGAAGGATGTGACTGATTATATTTCTAAGTGTCAAAATTGCCAGTCGGTGAAAGCTGAATATCAGAAGTCTTCTGGGAAGTTTTGATCTCTTTTGAATTTGGGTGGAAATAAGAGAGAATTGTGATAATTTTTGTGGTTGGTTACCTCGTTCGAAGGGTGAATATGATTCTGTTGGAATGATTGTAGACAAATTGACCAAGTCAGCTAATTTTTGGCTAGTGGAAGCCACTTATTCAGTAGCTAAGTGGGCTAAGCTGCATATGAAGCATATTGTGTGCCTGCATGGACTACCTGTGTCCATTGTATATGGTAAAGGTACAGTGTTTACCTTTCAATTTTGGCAGAGATTATGGAGAGTAATAGACACCTGATTGGATTTCAATACTGCTTTTCATCCTCAGACAGATGACAGTCTGAGAGGACGATCCAAACACTAAACAGTATGTTGAAGATGTGTGTTTTGGATCTAGAAGGTAGCTAGGTTGATTATATGCTACTTATAGAATTCGCTTATAATAACAGCTACCATAGCAGTATTGGAATGACACCACCTGAAGCTTTTATGGAAAGAAGTCTTAATTAGATATGAGATGGTTCAGAATACAGTGAAGAAGTTGCTGTGATCAGAAGAGCGATATGGATCCTAGATGCAGAGATATGGAGTTTCAGATCGAAGACTGTAATTCTGAAGATGTCTCCGAAAAGTGGTGTGATGAGACGTGTTGAACAATATAGAACTGAATGAAGACCTGAAGTTTGAGAAGGAATCAGTTGTAATTGTAAATTATCAAGCTCGATAGTTATGTTCGAACTAGATTCAGACGATCAAGGTTCGGTGATGTGGCAACAAAGTGAAAGAGCTTACGTAAAAGACTGAAATTGAGATACGAGCTTCTTACTCGTATCTCTTTCTTCCTTGATTTTGTAATTTTCCTTTTGGAATTCGGGGACGAATTCTTGTAAGGGGGGAAGACTGTAATATCCTGAATTTTTAAATATTTTTATACTGCATCGGGATATGCAGTGTTAATAATTTTTGTATATATATTTATGATATTTTATGAGTTTGTTGTTTGTTTAAAGCTAATTTTAATTATTTTATATTATTTTAAGTACTTTACGTAAAATTTTCCCGGAAATTATATTTTCGGGGAAATTGACACGTAAATAAATTAATACTATTTATTTTGACTAGTTTTATGAATTTGCATGAACTCATATATAATTTTAAAGTGCTAAAATAAAATGTATATATGTGTATTTATTTAAATTAATTAGAGCTTAATTAATTTCCTTAATTTTATTATTTAATTTTTGTATTAATTAATTTTAAGTTTATAAATTATTAAACATATTAAAATATGTGTGTGGTGTATATTTAATGTGTGTGAAATTTTATATTATTATAATATATAGTGTAAATATATATATATATACATATATACATAAATTTTTATCAAAAAACCAAAACTTCCATTTATTTACAATTTTGCCCCTCCTTCATCTTCTTCCTCCCAAAACGTTTTCTTCCATTTCCAGCCACTTTCAAGCTGGTTTTCTTCCTGTTACTATGCCTCTCAGCCTTCCTCTTCCACCTCCAACCATTTCCACCACCTAAAACACTCTTTTCCGGTGAGTTTTGGCCGGATTTTCTTCAAAGAGCCAAAAATCAACTTAACTCCGACCAAGCACTTTCCGGCCACCAAATTTGATGCTGTTGGTCTCTATCTTCTCCTTGAGCTCTGGTGAGTGTGATTCCAAGCTTTATTTCACTTGATTTGGTCTAGAATTGCTTAGGTTTCAATTTCTTCAAATCAGCCATTTTAGGTTTCGAATTTTTTTTAGCTTCAATTTGATTGACTCATGAAAACTTCCTTCACAAACTTTGTTCCTGGAAGCTTAATCTACATGCTGTAATTTTTTTAGAATTTTTGGAATTTATTTTAATTTTTGTGAATTTTTGATTATTTTATTATTATTTTCTAATTTTCGAAAATTAATTAATTAAATTATGAAATTGTGTTTTATGGTGATTATAGGAGTTGAAATGAATTATAGAAATTTATTTGTAATTTTTGTGAATTTTTATGTATTTATTTGGAATTTATTAAGTTTAGGTAATTTTGAAAAATAGGGTTAATTATGTGTTTAATTGAAATAAATTGGTAAATTGAGTATATTTATTGATATTATTGAATTATATGCTGAGAAATTAATTTTTGAGTAATTATATAATTTTTGGTGAATTTTTGAACATTTATAGTGAATATATATATATAGGGGTATTTTGGTAATTTTACACTAAATTGGTTAAAAATGTAATTAAATTGGTTTTAATAGTTATTTAGGGTATAAGAATGATTTCTGCAAATTTTTAGTATTTTTAACTAATTAAAACTATTTTTTTGTAAATTATTTTCAAATTATATATAATATACTATTTTTCTAAATAAATGGGTTTTTATTGATTTTTAGTATGTTTTAGGGTTAATTACGTAATTTGAATTTATAAAATGTATTTTTATTATATAAGGGCATTTTCGGTATTTTATAAATATTCTGTGAATTGTGAACCTCGGTCGGTGAATTGTAGTTTGGAGTCCGACCGAGGGATTTTGATTGTAATCCTGTGTTTATTCCGAAGTGTATATCTTTGCAGGACCGGCTCTACTCTTTGAGTAGAGAGATGTCCGTTTTACAGGGGAGGTTCTGTCGAATTTTCGATAGAATTCTCGTAAAACGTGATGTCCGGTCAAATTCCTATTCTAAAGTTGTGTCTAAAATTCTAGATCGAGTCTTTAGAATTTTTGTTAAATTTATTCTGATTTCATGTTGTCATTTATTTGTCTGGCTGCGCCGAGACCGAGGCCTAACGGATCAGGCCCGCCGAGTTTGTCTCGTGGAGCTCTAACATGTGAGTTATTATACTGTATATATATGCACTGCATATAGGGTGCATTATTTAGAATTTTTCATTTTCATTGTATGTTTTAAAAAATGATTTAAATTATAATATTTTTGGTATATCTAGGGTTGCATTCTTATATGTATGCATATTAAATAATTATGCATGTTAGTTTGATATATGCACATTAAACAATTAGGTTTAGGTTTAATACATTTGAGTAATATATACATGTTTTAAAATGTACACTTAGACATGATTATTTTATTAAATAATTAGTATACTTTATGTATAGTTTCAGTAGATTTTAGGTTTATTCTTAAATAATTGCATGTTAAATTATAAACCTACACTTAAATTATTTTTAAGTTTATTTTTGGTATATTTTTTATTTATTTCCGAATAAATAAATGCTTTATTATTAAATTAAACCTAACACATTAGTGGTATATTTAGGGTTTATTTTTGATATATGCATGCTAGATAATTAGGTTTATTTTTAGTATATTTGTGAATATATGTTAAACACAAACACGTATTTAAATGAATATTTATACATAAATGGTTTATTAAATGATTTGAGTACTTAGGGTATATCTTTTGCATATTTAAGTATATTTTTAAGATAATGCATGTTATATTATTGTTACTCATTTAAATTGTTTTTAACTATATTAATGATTTATCTTTAGTTTATTTCATATTTTATTTGACTAGATATATATATATACCTGAAATATACTGGGTATATTTTAGGTATATTTTTGGTATATATATATATGGTTGGTTTTACTATTATGAATATGGTTCTACATTAATTATTTTTTTCGAATGAATGATTTATTCGAAGTGAAGGATATCAATAGAACGTGCTTCCTAGTGGGCAGCACTAGGACCGTGTACGTACCGGTATGGTAGATAAGGATTGAGTGAGAGTTAAAATTGGGTGATTATAATTGATTTAATTGATTTGACTAAGATTAATGGTATGTTAGATAGTGTGATTACTGGAGCTCGGTTGACTAAGTGTCTCGGGGCCAATCACACTGACAGTCAGACTGCTGGAGCTCGGTTGACTTAGTGTCTCGGGGCCAGTCTACTGTCCATAAGTGAATTGAATGATCTATTGGGTTGATTGAGATGTGAGGTGATGGATAGTGTGATTGCTGGAGCTCGGTTGACCAAGTGTCTCGGGGCCAATCACACTGACAGCCAGACTGCTGGAGCTCGGTCGACTTAGTGTCTCGGGGCCAGTCTGCTGTCCAAATTGGAATAAGTGTTCTATTTGGAATCAAGTGAGCCTGTATGGCTAGAGTGATGATGGGATTGTTTGAGGTTGTTATTATTTAGGGTTCTATGGATCCTTCATGAATTAAAACAAACGTTTTCTACATTTAGTATATTTATAAAAGCAAAGTTTGGCATTCGTGTGAAATGTGTGTATATACATATATATATATATATATAAGAATGCCTGATTGTTATGGTTTAGTTTGCATGTATATATAGTATAATAATTCACTCAGTGAGGTCTGACCCCCCTCAATTATTTTTTTTCAGGAGATTCCATATCGTCAGACCTTAGTTATAGAGTTCCTCACCGGTGTTCTTCAGTCCCAGCTGTTTTATACAAATGTATATTCTAAACTTTGAATTGCATTCTAGAAACTGCAGTAGTAGTGTCACTATATTGGAAGTGTATTATTTTGTTTGGATATTAAATACTCTGAGAATTTGTATTTGAACATTGTATGAATATGTATTCATTTATAAAAGGATTTGGAGTATTTATTTTATATATTGATTCAGAAAAATTTTAATTTGGTCGTACTTTTATATAATTATTGTATGATTTTATTTTCTAAGGCTTGCTACGGGTTCCGGATTCGAAAGAATTCCTGTTCCCTAGCGCCGGTCATGACTCCTAGTTTGGGTCGTGACAGTGGCACACCGGACGGCACACCCACGGTGAAGGAACGGCACGGCAGCGACCGGAAATGGAGAAGAGAGAATCGGGAGGAAGAAGATGAAGTCGGGGGCAAAATGGTAATTTTGCAAATTTTTTTGATTTTTGATGTATATATGTATATATATATATATTATACTATATATTAAAATAATATTAAATTACACACATCAAATATACACCACACACATTAAAATATTAATATTTTAATAATTTATACCAAATAAAATTAATTAAATAACAATTAAAACAATTAAATACTTAATAAAATATTAGGGAATTAATAAACCCTAATTAAATAAATATACACACACCGACTTTATTTAATAATTTAAAAATATGTATGAGTTCATGCAAGTCCGTAAATACCTTTAAAATAATTAATAATACATTGTTTACGTGAAAATTTCCCCGAAAATGCAAGTCCCGGGAAAATTTTACGTAAAACACTGTATATAAAACACATTAATTAAAATAGGTCTAAAATACATATCAACTCGTAAAAATATCATATAAAATACAGAAATCATTAACTCTGCATATCCCGGTACTGTGTAAAAATATTTTAAAAACACGGGATATTACAGTCTTCCCCCCTTACAAGAATTCGTCCCCGAATTCTAAAGAGAAAAGATCAAGAAGGAAAGAGATACGGGTAAGAAGCTCGCATCTCGGCTTCAGTCTCCCACGTATGCTCTTCAACTCTGTCGCTACGCCACAAAACTTTGACCATCGGAATTTGCTTCGATCTCAACTGTCGAACTTGAAAATCTACGATCGCCACAGGTTCTTCCACAAACGTCAAATCTTCACTCACTTCTACACTGTCGGGCTGCAACACGTGTGAAGGATCTGAGATATACTTCCTCAACATCGAGATATGAAATACTGGATGCACCTGTGACATACTCGGAGGCAAATCCAACCGATATGCAACAGTGCCAACTCTCTCCAGAATCTCAAACGGTCCAATATATCTCGGTGTTAACTTACCCTTCCTGCCAAATCTCATCACACCCTTCATCGGAGATACTTTCAGAAAAACGAAATCTCCAACCTGAAACTCCACATCTTTGCGCCTAGGATCCGCATAACTCTTCTGTCTGCTTACTACGGTCTCTAATCTACGCGTGATCACGGCGACTTTCTCTGCAGCATCTTGAACCATCTCTGGTCCAGTCAAAACTCTCTCACCGATCTCATCCCAACTCAACGGGGATCTACACTTCCTTCCATACAACGCCTCATATGGTGCCATGCCAATACTGCTATGGTAGCTGTTATTATATGCAAACTCAACAAGCGATAAATGATCATCCCAGCTACCTCCCAAATCCAAGACACACATCCTCAACATATCTTCCAGTGTCTGGATCGTCCTCTCAGACTGACCATCTGTCTGAGGATGAAAAGCAGTACTGAAATCCAACCTAGTGCCCATCGCTTCTTGCAACTTCTGCCAAAAACGAGAAGTAAACACCGAACCTCTATCTGACACAATGGACACAGGTACTCCATGAAGGCACACAATATGCTTCACATACAACTTCGCCAATCTAGCAACTGAATATGTGGCTTTCACAGGCAAGAAATGTGCAGACTTCGTCAATCTGTCTACAATCACCCAGATGGAATCGTATCCATCCTTCGAACGAGGTAAACCGACCACAAAATCCATAGCTATCCTTTCCCACTTCCACTCGGGAATAGGAAGAGGCTGAAGCTTCCCAGAAGGCTTCTGATGTTCGGCTTTCACTTGCTGACACGTCAAGCATTTAGCAACATAATCAGCAACATCCTTCTTCAATCCATCCCACCAGTATAGATCTCTGATACTGTGGTACATCTTAGTAACACCTGGATGTACGCTGTAGGCTGTAGAATGTGCTTCCTCTAAAATCTCCTCTCTCAAATCATCCACATCAGGAACACACAATCTACCACTGATCCATAACACACCATCATCATCAAGTGTGAAATCAGTGAACTTCCCTGCTCTGACATTCTCTGCAAGCTCTTCTAGAATAGGATCTCGGCTCTGAGCTGCTTTAATCCTATCCCTTAGTACAGATCGCACTTTAAATTGAGCTAACAGTCCACCTGATCTACTAATCTTCATCATCAGACCTTGATCCACCAACAGATGCAATTCCTGGATCAATGGTCTCCTCTCAACACTGATGTGAGCAAGACTACCTGAGGACTTCCTACTCAAGGCATCTGCTACCACATTAGCTTTACCCGGATGGTAAAGAATCTCGCAATCATAGTCCTTCAACAGTTCCAACCATCTTCTCTACCTCAGATTCAAATCTCGCTGCTGGAAAATGTACTTAAGGCTCTTGTGATCAGTAAATATCTCACAAGTCACCCCGTACAAATAATGTCTCCAAATCTTCAAAGCAAAGATCACTGCAGCCATCTCTAGGTCATGTGTAGGATAGTTCTGCTCATGCTTCTTCAACTGCCTCGAAGCATAGGCTATCACCCTTCCATTCTGCATCAACACACAACCAAGACCAATTCTAGAGGCATCACAGTAAACTGTGAACTTATCCACACTATTAGGCAAAGCTAATACTGGCGCTGTGGTCAATTTCTCCTTCAACAACTGAAAACTATTCTCACAAGCTTCTGACCACTCGAATCTAACATTCTTCTGAGTCAAGCGAGTCATAGGGGCTGCAATCCTGGAAAAATCCTGCACAAACCGCCTATAATACCCGGCTAAACCCAGAAAACTCCGAATCTCAGTAACTGAAGTAGGTCTAGGCCACTCAGATACTGCCTCAACCTTCTGTGGATCAACCTGAATACCTTCTTTAGACACTACGTGTCCAAGAAAAGAAACACTCTCCATCCAAAAATCACACTTCGAGAATTTAGCATAAAGCTGATGATCTCTCAGTGTCTGTAGTACAATCCTCAAGTGATATACATGCTCTTCCATACTCCTTGAATATACTAGTATATCATCAATGAAGACTACCACAAACTGATCCACATACGGTCTGAATACTCTGTTCATCAGGTCCATAAAAGCTGCTGGTGCATTAGTCAAACCAAAAGACATCACCAGAAACTCATAATGGCCATATCGAGTACGGAATGCTGTCTTAGGAATATCGGATTCACTAATCCGCAGCTGATGATAACCTGACCTCAAGTCGACCTTAGAAAAGAACTGTGCACCTTGTAACTGATCAAATAAATCATCAATCCTTGGGAGAGGATACTTGTTCTTCACTGTCACCTTATTCAGCTCTCTATAGTCAATGCACAGTCTCAGGGTACCATCCTTCTTCTTCACAAACAAGATTGGTGCACCCCAAGGGGAAACGCTAGGTCTGATAAAACCCTTCTCCAATAACTCTTGCAACTGCTCCTTCAACTCTCTCAACTCTGCAGGAGCCATACGATAGGGTGGCATAGATATAGGAGTAGTACCTGGAACCACATCTATACAGAACTCAATCTCTCTATGAGGTGGTAAACCTGGCAACTCCTCGGGAAAAACATCAGGAAACTCACAAGCAACAGGAACATCTGTGAGTGACAACTTCTCCACTGACGTATCCCTGACCAATGCCAAAAACCCCTGACAACCTTTCTTCAACAACTTCCTAGCTGATATAGCAGAAATAAGATTCTGAGGTGCTGAACTCCTATCACCAACAAACTTAAATTCTACTTCACCAGGAATTCTGAAAATCACCTCCTTATTCCTGCAATCAACCACGGCAAAATGCTGAGATAACCAATCCATTCCCAAAATAACATCAAACTCCATCACATCCAACAAAATCAAATCAGCGGGTAATTCTCTATCTCCCACAAGAACTGGACAACCAGAAAGAACAATATCGGTGTCCAAAGAATCGCTCAGAGGAGTGGCAATAGACAAAGGAAAAGCCATCCTCGAAGCTTGCCAACAAGATTTAAAAGCAAAAATAGGAGAAACAAACGAATGCGTGGCACCCGGATCAAACAAAACCCATGCATCCAAGTAACAAACAGAAAGAATACCTGCCACGACTGCATTAGATGCCTGAGCATCTTGCTGAGTCAGATGGAAGACTCTGGCCTGACCTCGACCTCCCTGCTGACTGGTAGAAGCCTGGCCAACACCTCTGGCACCTCCTCTAGTACCTCTACCATGACTCTGCTGTGGAACAAACTGAGTAGAACTCTGATGCTGGGCTGGTGGCAACTGAAATGGCACGGGTGCTGCACTAGCAATCGATTGCTGTGGGAATCACGGAATCTGCTGCTGCTGATACCCGGAATAAGGACACGATCTGGCAAAATGTCCTGTCTGCCCGCATCTGAAACATGTCAGCGGTGTCAGATAACACGGTCCCTGATGGACTCTACCACAAGTCTGACAAACACTGGCCGCTGATCTAGAACTACGACCACTGCTGCTGCTCGAAGCACCTGACCCGAATCTAAACAATCTACGCTGACCTCCACGGCCATGTCTACTGCTCTGATGCACTCGCTGCTGCTATCTCTGACTCTGCTGAGTCGAACCTCGCTGCTGACTACTCGAACCAACATGAAAACTCGAATATGGAGTAGCCTGCAATCCACTCGACTGAACTCCCAACTGGTAGTAATCAGGCATCGCTCCCTACCTAACTAACCTCAGCTCAATCTCCTTAGCTAGCTCAATCACAGACTCCAGAGTAAGACCTGTTGTAGGCATACCAGCAAAAGCTGAACCCAAACCAGTAACATATGTAGTAACAGCAAAATACTGATCTCGCATCAGATCCTCAGCATATCTACCCAACCGAAGAAACTCTCGGGTATACTCCTCTACAGATCGATCTCCACGAGAAATACTGGTCAAACGGAGACGATAGCTCAAATGAAGAGGCTCTGGACAAAATCTCCTCATGAATC
The DNA here is from genome assembly GCA_947683625.1 of Mallotus nudiflorus. Classification (NCBI taxonomy): domain Eukaryota; kingdom Viridiplantae; phylum Streptophyta; class Magnoliopsida; order Malpighiales; family Euphorbiaceae; genus Mallotus; species Mallotus nudiflorus. The sequence goes on along the minus strand of CANTUR010000073.1, from coordinate 166,929 downwards.
GCTCTCGAAACTGAGCCCATGTCATCGTCATCATATAAGGCTGGATCATCTGAATAAACCAATCCAAGGCTGGTCCCTCGACAGACAACTCAACAATCATGATCCTCTGGTACTCGGTATGAGCAGTCCGAGTCCTAGTCTCAATCGCATGCAGAAAATCTAAAGGATCAGAAGTACCATCAAAAGCAATCCTGCCAACTCTGGCATAGAACAAAGCTGCCTCAGGGTCAGACATACCCTGCTGATAGGCAGGCTGAACAGGCTGAACAACTGGAGGAACAGGAACATCAAACTCAGGCTCAACAGGCTCCTTGTCCTGTAACTCTCTCTGCCTACGGCGACCTGCCGCTCCTCGAGGTCTACCCCTGCCACGACCTCTACGCCTAACTGGCGGCTCAGGAGGTAAAACCTCGTCCTGAAAAGACTCATCATCCTCGGCCTCAACGATCGGTGGAGCGACACGCGCTCGCCTCCTCATTCTGAAAAGACAAACGGAAAGATTCAGACAAAACAGACAACGGAGGAATAACGCTGAAAACTACAGCAAGGAATACTCATCAAGACATACTCGAACCTAATACACTGCAGTAGTCCAACAGAAAAACACAACTTTAAAACTAGGGCCACAACTCACATAACTAAGCCCTGACACAAAACTCCACTCTGATACGAACTTCGCTCTGATACCAACTTTGTCACGACCCAAAACAGGGGCCATGACCGGCGCTAGGGAATGGGAATTCTTTCGAATCCGGAACCCGTAGCAAGCTTAAAAATAAAATAAAGCATGCCATAGTAACAATAAAAATATAATATGCAGCGGAAATAAAAATCATAATATCATTTTTCCATATCAACTGGATTTAAATAAAAATCTCATCCCATACATAAAATCTCTTTAATACAATCCAGTTTCAACATAATATATCTCCTTTAAAATAAAATACACGAAATTCAATACTTTAATTCACAACTACTGCAGTGTCTAGATAAAATAAATAAGACTCAAGTAGACAATTTACATAAAGAAGCCGGGGCGGAAGAAATCCGGCGTATCGACCTGCTACTGAGGTCTGAGGAAGTTGACTCTCCTGAAAAATAGTCAACGGAGGGGAGTCAGACCTCACTGAGTGAATTACTATAATATATATACATACACACTAAGTGATAATGCATACAGTCAACAGTATATATATATAATATGTATATATACAGGCAATTACACACAGATGCAATAAAATCATTTTTATATATTTATCTGAAAATCATCTTTTATGAAGGATCATATAGAACCCTAGATTATCGCAACCTCAGAAAATAGTGTTAAACAACACTCTAGCCACACAGGCTCACTTATTCCAAGTATATACACTTAATCCATTTAGACAGTAGACTGGCCCCGAGACACTAAGTCAACCGAGCTCCAGCAGTCTGACTGCCAGTGTGATTGGCCCCGAGACACTTGGTCAACCGAGCTCCAGCAATCACACCCAAACCACATCTCACATATCAATAATCATAATCAAATCAATATCCATAAATAGTTAGTAATATAGCCTAAAGCTATAGGCGTACCGGTACGTACTCGGTCCTAGTGCTGCCCACTAGGTAGCACGTTCTATTGATATCCTTCATTAATAAATAATAAAACATTCATTCACAAATACATGATGCATGAATTTAAATAAATCAACAATATAAACCATATATATACTGGAAATATACCAAACATAAACCAGGTATATTTTGAGTATATATATGTCAAATAAATCCAATCAAATCATGAATTAAACTAAAAATATATTTAAAAACATTTTAAATATATTTTCTTTACAAAACATGTATATAATTTATTATATATCAAAAATATACCAAAAATATACTTGAATATAAATCACATTATTTATGCATATTCAGTCAAAATAAAACATGCATTTTCTAAATCATGCATCCTAAGTATATATATATAATATAGTAACTCACCTAATGCGCTCCACGAGACAGGTCCGACGGGCCTGGTCCACTAGCCCTCGGTCTCGGTGCAACTAAACAAGAAATAAATAACCGACATTAGAATAAACCTAACAGAAATCCTAGAATTCAATCTAGAGTATTAAAATACAGAAACAGAAAATTAGGGTTCGACTGGATATCACGTTTTACGAGAATTCTATCGAAAATCTTGCAGAACCTCCCCTGTAAAATGGACATCTCTCTACTCAAAAGAGTAGAGCCGACCCTGCAAAGAAACACACTTCGAAATACAAGCTCAACACAATCAAAATCTCACGGTCGGACTCCAAACTACAGTCCATCGACCGGGGTCCACAAACACAGAATAATTCCAGATATACCGAAAATATCCTTAAATCACAGAAATACATTTCATACGTAGAAATTACATAATTGACCTTGAAACACTATAAAAACCGATTAAAACTCATTTTATTAGAAAAACCGTATATTATATATATAATTGAAAATAATTCCCGAAAAATAGTTTTAATTAGTTAAAAATACTAAATAATTTGTAGAAATCATTTTTATACCTTAAATAAATATTAAAACCAATTAAATTACATTTTTAGACAATTTAGGGTAAAATTACCAAAATACCCCTATATATATAAATATACTTAAATTACTTCAAAAATTCACCAAAAATCATACAATTATCCAAAATTAATTTTCTCAACATATTTATCAATAATATCAATATTTAAACCCAATTAACCAATTAAATTCAAATAAAAACACATTTAACCTAATTTTCTCAAATTCACATAAACTCAAATAATTAAAAATAAATACTTAAAAATTCATAAAACTTCCAAATAAATTCCTATAATTCATTTCAACACCCAATTCAACCATAAACCTCAATTTCATAATTTAAATAATTAATTTCCGAAAATTAGAAAATAATATTAAAATATTCAAAAATACCCAAAAATCCAAACAATCTCCAACAATTCTACAAAAATTCATACATGAAGATTAAGCTACTAGGAACAACATTTGTGAAGGAAGTTTCCATGAATCATCCAATTCGAAGCTCAAAAAAATCGAAAACCCTAATAGGCCGAAATTTACAAATCGAAAACTAAGCAATTCTAGACCATTTTAGCTCAAACCAAAGCTAGAATCACACTCACCGGAGCTCAAGGAGAAGAAAGAGACTGGCGGTGTCGAAAACGGTGGCCGGAATCGACGTGATCGACGGTGAGTTGATTTTCGGCTTCTCCGGCCAAAATCGCTCTCCCGACGCCGGAAACGGCCTCCACAGGCGGCGAAACTGGTCGGGGAAGATGGTGGCACACCGGACGGCACACCCACGGTGAAGGAACGGCACGGCAGCGACCGAAAATGGAGAAGAGAGAATCGGGAGGAAGAAGATGAAGTTGGGGGCAAAATGGTAATTTTGCAAATTTTTTTGATTTTTGATGTATATATGTATATATATATATATTATACTATATATTAAAATAATATTAAATTACACACATCAAATATACACCACACACATTAAAATATTAATATTTTAATAATTTATACCAAATAAAATTAATTAAATAACAATTAAAACAATTAAATACTTAATAAAATATTAGGGAATTAATAAACCCTAATTAAATAAATATACACACACCGACTTTATTTAATAATTTAAAAATATGTATGAGTTCATGCAAGTCCGTAAATACCTTTAAAATAATTAATAATACATTGTTTACGTGAAAATTTCCCCGAAAATGCAAGTCCCCGGGAAAATTTTACGTAAAACACTGTATATAAAACACATTAATTAAAATAGGTCTAAAATACATATCAACTCGTAAAAATATCATATAAAATACAGAAATCATTAACTCTGCATATCCCGGTACTGTGTAAAAATATTTTAAAAACACGGGATATTACAGTAATTAATTCAAAAACTCGACACACAAATCAAATATTAACTTACAAAATGAAGACGTTCCTCTGATACGTCGTGTCCAACCTCGACTAGTAAACGCAATCGGAGGGATGGCTAAAAGGCAACAAATAAAACGACTATCAGAAATCGGAAACCCTAACTTCTAGAATTCTAAGGAAGACTAGACTCAGAATTCAAAACTTAGAATTGACCTGATGTCACGTTTTACGAGAAATCTACCAAAAATTTGACAGAGTCTCCTCTGTAAAACGGACATCCCTTATAATAACCTGAGTTTTTAAATTATTTTATTTTAAAATAGGATATGTAGTGTTAATAATTTTAAAATAATATTTTATTATTTTATTATCTTATAAATTATTATCATTATTATTTTTACGTTTAATTAACATTTGCTACGTAAATGTATGACTATTTTGGGAAATATTATTTTATTAATATTTAATTTGGTGCATAATATTTTAATATTAATATTTTAATAAATTACATTGTGTGAATGTATTTCATGAGTTTATATATATTTGTGCATGTGTATATTTAAATGTGTGGTTTAGATACACACATATTATTTTGTTATTATAAAGTTATAAACTATAGTATATAATAATATATATACATATAATATACAATATATACATATACAAAATATCAAAACACCCTCTCCCTCACTCTCTCTCCCCGATCACCCCTCCCCTCTCCCTTACCATCGCTGCCATCTATTTCTTCTCTATTCAAAGCGCCTCCCTATCTTCTACCACCTTCTCCCCTCTTCTCTAGCACCGTTTGAAGCAGCAGAAGCCGGGAAGCCCGAAATCAAACCCTCCACCATTCGTTCCGATTCCGGCCACCTCCATCTACACCACTGGTCTCATCCTCTTCTTTGAGCACCGGTGAGTGTGTTTCTAAGTTTCATTTCATCCGGTTCGGTCTAGATCTTAGTGGTGAGAAATTTTGAGTTTTGATTATTTAGGGTTTTTCTATTTTTCTGGGTTTGATTCTCTATGATTCATGCTTGATGCCTTAACAAAAATTGTTCCCCTTAGCTTAATCTACATCCCATAATTTTTGTGTGATCTTTGGGAATTATTTTGATTTTTTTTATTTTTTTATTATTTTATTATTTTCATAAATTAATTAATAAAATATGAAATTGTGATTTTTGGTGTTTTTGATGGTTATTGGTAATTTTAGAATTTAATTTATAATTTTTGTGAATTTTTTGTAATTTTTATAATTATTTTTAGTTTATGTTAGTCTTGGAAATATAGGTTAAATAAATATTTAATTAGAAATAATTGGTTAATTAAGTGTATTTGTTTATTTTAATGAATAATGTGTTGAGAAAATAATTTTTGTGTAATTATATAATTTTTATTGAATTTTTTGAATATTTTTAGTTTTTAATGTATATTTTTATATATTATGGGTAATTTGGTAGTAATTTTTGTTAAATATTAAGTTTAATTGGTTTTAATAATTATTTGAGGTATAAAAATGATTTTTACAAATTATTTACTAATTTTAACTAATTAATACTATTTTTTGAAAATTATTTTCAAATTATATATAATATACTATTTTTGTAAATAAATGGATTTTTGGTAATTTTTATTATGTTTTCAGACTAATTAAGTAATTTGGATTTGTAAAATGAATTTCCATAAATATTTATGGAATTATAGAGAAATGTCAATTTTTAATAATATTATATTATTAATTAGGGTTTTTAAGTAATTATTGGTAAATAATTACTTTTGGTGTTTTAATACTTAAATTGCCATATTTTGATACTTAAAGGGTATTTTTGGTATTTATTGATTTTTAATATATTTTATTGTGTTATTTGATTATGGTGAATTGTGGACCTCGGTTGGGGATTGTTGAAGTTTAGGATCCCAACTGAGGGTTATGAGAATTTTGTATTTGAAGTGTACTTTTCTTGCAGGACTGACTCTACTTTTTAAGTAGAGAGATGTTCGTTTTATAGAAGAGGTTCTGTCGAATTTTTGGTAGAATTCTCGTAAAATGTGACATCTGGTCTAATTCCGATTTCGTATCTGTTTGTACTTAGGAATTCTAGATTGAGTCTCTAGAAGCTTAAGTTAGATATATTCTAATGTCGTGATCGTTTTATTTGTTTAGTTGCACCAAAACTGAGGCCTAGCGAACCAGGCCCGTCGAACCAGTCTCGAGGAGCGCATCCCTATGAGTTATTATGATATATATACATTGCTTAGGTTGTATGTTTTAAAATTTTATGTTTTAAATGTAAATTTTTGCAAAATTGCTTTATTGAATGTTTAAGTATATTTTAGGTATATTTTCAGTATACTTTTGGTATATTTTAATATAAATGCATGTTTTCTTTTTGATTTATATTCAAATTATGTTTAAATATAATATTTGGTTGATTTTGTGTATATTTCATGCTTTAATTGAACTTATTTTACGTATATATACCTAAAATATACTTAGTTTATTTTAGGTATATTTCTAGTATATATATGGTATACTTGATCCTTTTGAATGGCTTTATACATTATTTTGTTAATCGAATGTATGTTTTATTCTTAATGAAGGATATTGATAGAACATGCTTCTAGTGGGCAGCACTAGGACCATGTACATACCGGTGTGATAGATTTAGGGTTGAGTGAGAATCATTTGTGGTATAATGATCTAATTAAGAATGATACGATTGATTTGATTGAGATGTGATGTGATTAATGGTGTGATTGCTGGAGCTCAGTTGACTAAGTGTCTCGAGGCCAATCACACTTACAATCAGATTGCTGGAGCTTGGTTCACTTAGTGTCTCATGGCCAGTCTACTGTCTAGTTTGACTAAGTGAATTACTTGGAACTAAGTGGGCCTGTATGGCAAGAGCAAGTTTTATTGATATTTGAGGTTGCAAAAACATAGGGTTCTATTTGATCCTTCATAACTGATGATTTTCAATATTATTATAAGATGATTATTTTTGCATCTGTGTACTTGCCTATATATATATATATATATATATATATATATATATATACTTTTGAGTGTCTACATTTGACATTTAGTTATGCATGTATATATATTATAATAATTCACTCAGTGTAATATCCCGAGATTTTAAATAATTTTAAACTGCATCGGGATATGCAGTGTTAATAATTTTTATACATATTTATGATATTTTTATGAGTTTGTTATTTATTAACGTTAATTTTAACTATTTTATATTATTTTAAGAGATTTATGTAAAATTTTCCTAGGAATTTTATTTTTGGAAAAATTAAAACATAAATAATTTAATATTAATTATTTTAAATTATTTTATGAATTTGCATGAACTCATATATAATTTTAAAGTGCTAAATAGAATGCATGTATGTACATTATTTAATTTAAATTAGGGTTTATTTTATAATTAAATTATATTATATTATATAGTTTTTTTTATATTAATTAATTATATGTGTATATCTTATTAAAAAAATGTGTGCGGTGTATATTTAGTGTGTGTGAGATTATATATATATATATATATATATATATACATAATTATTTATCAAAAATTATAAAAATGCCATCGTCTGCACCTTCTTCTTCCCGATCGTCGTCCTTCGGTTTCCAGCGTCTGTAACTCGATTTTCTTACATCGGTGTGCCTCTTGGCTTGCCACCACCACCACCTCCAGCCTTTCCCGACGCCTAAAGCCTCCATTTCCGATGTGTTTGGCCAGATTTTTCCAAGAGAAGCCGAAATTCATCTCACCGCCGATCAAGTTGATTCCGGCCACCAAAATCAACGCCAGTGGTCTCTATCTTCTCCTTGAGCTTCGCTGAGTGTGATTCCAAGCTTTGTTTCACTTAAAATGGTCTAGATTTCCCTAGGTTTTGATTTTCCATTTTCAGCCTATTAGGGTTTCAAATTTTTTTCAGCTTCAATTTGATTGATTCAAGTAAACTCCCTTCACAAAATTTGATCCTTGTAGCTTAATCTTGCTCTGTGAATTTTTTTGGAATTTTTAGGAATTATTTTGATTTTTGTGAATTTTTTATTATTTTATTAATATTTTCTAATTTTCGAAAATTAATTAATTAAATTATGAAATTGTGTTTTATGGTATTTATAGGTGTTGAAATGCATTTTAGAAATTTATTTGTAATTTTTGTGAATTTTATATATTTATTTTGAATTTATTTAGTTTATGTAATTTTTGAAAAATTAGGTTAATTATGTGTTTTATTGAAATTAATTCGTTAATTGAGAATATTTATTAATATTATTGAATTATATGTTAAGAAAATTAATTTTGAGTAATTATACTAGTTTTGGTGAATTTTTTATTAATTTTAGGGAATTTACGTAACTAGGGGTATTTTGGTAATTTGACACTAAATTGGCTAAAAATGTAATTAAATTGGTTTTACTAGTTATTTAAGGTATAAAAATGATTTCTAAAAATTATTTAGTATTTTTAACTAATTAAAACTATTTTTCATAAATTATTTTCAAATTATATATATAATATACAATTTTTCTAAATAAATGAGTTTTTACTGATTTTTAGTAAGTTTTAGGGTTAATTATGTAATTTGGATTTGTAAAATGTATTTTTAGTATTAAAGGGCATTTTTGGTATTTTTGTAGTTATTTTGTGAATTGTGAACCTCAATCGGTGAATTGTAGTTTGGAGTCCGACCGACCGATGTGGTTCCAGGTACTACTCCTATATCTATGCCACCCTACAGAATGGCTCCTACAGAGTTGAAAGAGTTGAAGGAGCAGTTGCAAGAGTTGTTGGATAAGGGTTTCATCAGACCCAGTGTTTCTCCTTGGGGTGCACCAGTCCTATTTGTGAAGAAGAAGGATGGTACCCTAAGACTATACATTGACTACAGAGAGCTTAACAAGGTGACAGTGAAGAACAAGTATCCTCTTTTGAGGATAGATGACTTGTTTGATCAGCTACAGGGTGCACAATTCTTTTCCAAGATTGATCTGAGGTTGGGTTATCATCAGCTGCGGATTAGTGAAGTTGATATTCCTAAAATAGCATTCCGCACTCGATATGGCCATTAGAAGTTTCTAGTGATGTCTTTTGTCTTGACTAATGCACCAACAACTTTTATGGACATGATGAACAGGGTATTCAGACCATATGTGGATCAGTTTTTGGTAGTCTTCATTAATGATATATTGGTATATTCAAGGAGTATGGAGGAGCATGTATATCACTTGAGGATTGTACTGCAGACATTGAGAGATCATCAGCTTTATGCTAAATTCTCAAAGTGTGATTTCTGGATGGAGAGTGTTTCTTTTCTTGGACACGTGGTGTCTAAAGAGGGTATCCAGGTTGATCAACAGAAGATTGAAGCAGTGTCTGAATGGCTTAGACCGACTTCTGTTATTGAGATTCAGAGTTTTCTGGGTTTAGTCGGGTATTATAGGCGGTTTGTATAAGATTTTTCTAGAATTATAGCCCCTATGACTCGTTTAACTCAGAATAATGTTAGATTTGAGTGGTCAGAAGCTTGTGAGAATAGTTTCCAGTTGTTGAAGGAGAAATTGACCATAGCCCCAGTGCTAGCTTTGCCTAATAGTGTGGACAAGTTCACAGTTTTTTGTGATGCCTCTAGAGTTGGCCTTGGTTGTGTGTTGATGCAAAATGGTAAGGTGATAGCCTATTTTTTGAGGCAGTTGAAGAAGCATGAGCAGAACTATCCTACACACGACCTAGAGATGGCTGCAGTGATCTTTGCTCTGAAGATTGAGACATTATCTGTACGGGGTGACTTGTGAGATATTTACTGATCACAAAAGCCTTAAGTACATTTTTCAGCAGCGAGATCTGTAATATCCCGTGTTTTTTAAATATTTTTACACTGTATCGAGATATGCAGTGTTAATAATTTTTGTATATATATTACGATATTTTTACGAGTTGATATTTATTTAAAACCTATTTTAATTATTGTGTCTTATTTACAGTGCTTTACGTAAAATTTTCCCGGGACTTGCATTTTCGGGGAAATTTTCACGTAAATAATTTATTATTAATTATTTTGAATATATTTTTGGACTTGCATGAACTCATACGTATTTTTAAATTACTAAATAAAGCCTGTGCATGTAAATATTTATTTAATTAGGGTTTAGTATATTACCCTAATATTTTATTAATTAATTATTTGTTTGTTTGTTATTTAATTATTTTTAATTAATATTAAATTTTAAAATATTAAATTTTAAGTGTGTGGATGTGATTTTTTTCAAATATTTTATTAAAATTATTTTTTTATTTTTTTTATTTTTTTTCTTTTTCTTTTTTTTTTTCTTTTCTTTTTCTTTTCTTTTCTTTTCTTTTCTTTTTTTTTTTTCTTCTTCTTCTCCTTCCCCGCGACCGACCACTCCCTCACCATCAACCACCGCTGCAACTGCCATTCCCCTACCGCCGGTGTGCCTCTCGGCTTGCCACCGTCGTCCTCAGTCGTTCCCCCGCTGCCAGCAGCCTCCTTCCCCGGCGCCGACAGCCTCTTTTCTTCCATTTTGGCCGAAATTCTTCTCCTCGCCGTTCACCAACTTTTCGGCCACCATTTTTGACACCGTCGGTCTCTTTCTTCTCCTTGAGCTCCGGTGAGTGTGATTCTAGCTTTGGTTTGAGCTTAAATGGTCTTGATTTGCTTAGGTTTCGAATTTTCCAATTCGGCCATATTAGGATTTTTTATTTTTTTTAGCTTTGAATTGATTGATTCATGGAAACTCCCTTCACAAATTTTGATCCTAGTAGCTTAATATACATGTATGAATTTTTGTGGAATTTTTGGAGATTATTTGGATTTTTGGGTATTTTTGAATATTTAATATTATTTTCTAATTTTCGGAAATTAATTATTTAAATTATGAAATTGTGTTTTATGGTTAAATTAGGTGTTGAAATGAATTATAGGAATTTATTTGGAATTTTTATGAATTTCTAAGTATTTATTTTGAATTATTGAAGTTTATGTAAATTTGGGAAATTAGGGTTAATTATGTTTTTAATTGAATTTAATTGGTTAATTGAGTTTAATTATTAATATTATTGATAAATATGTTGAGAAAATTAATTTTGGATAATTATACTATTTTTGGTGAATTTTTGAAGTAATTAAAGTATATTTATATATATATGGGTATTTTGGTAATTTTATCCTAAATTGGCTAAAAATGTAATTTAATTGGTTTTAATAATTATTTAAGGTATAAAAATGATTTCTACAAATTATTTGGTATTTTTAACTAATTAAAACTATTTTTCGTGAATTATTTTCAATTATATATATATAATATACGATTTTTCAAATAAAATGAGTTTTTATCGGTTTTTACAGTGTTTTAAGGTTAATTATGTAATTTATACCTATAAAATGTATTTCTATGTTATAAGGATATTTTTGGTATTTCCTGAATTGTTCTGTGTTTGTGGACCCCGATCGGTAGACTGTAGTTTGGAGTCCGACCGAGGGGTTGTGGTTGAGTGTTGAACTTGTTTTTCGAAGTGTGTTTCTTTGTAGGGTCGGCTCTACTCTTTGAGTAGAGAGATGTCCATTTTATAGGGGAGGTTCTGTCGAATTTTTGGTAGAATTCTCGTAAAATGTGATGTCCAGTCAAACCCTAATTTTGATTCTGTGTTTAATATTCTAGATCAAATTCTAGGATTTCTGTTAGGTTTATTCTAATGTCAGTTATTTATTGTTTGTTTAGTTGCACCAAGACCGAGGGCTAGTGGACCAGGCCCGTCGGATCCATCTCGTGGAGCGCACTAATTTGTGAGTTGCTATCATATATATATATATATATATATATATATATATATATATATATATATATATATATATATATATATATATATATATATATATATATGCTTAGGATGCATGATTTAGAAATGCATGTTTTATTTTGATTAAATATGCATAAATAATTTGATTATTTCTTAAGTTTATATTTAGTTTATTTTGGTTTATTTTTGGTATATAATAAATTGTATACATGTTTTGTTAATAAAATATATTTAAAATGTTTTTAAATATATTTCTAGCTTAATTTATAATTTGATTGGATTTATTTGACGTATATATACTCGAAATATACCTGATTTACTTTTGATATATTTTCGATATATATATGGTTTATAATGTTATTTTCTTTAAATTCATGCATCATTTATTTGTGAATGGATGTTTTATATTTATTAATGAAGGATATCAATAGAACGTGCTACTTAGTGGGCAGCACTAGGACCGAGTACGTACCGGTGCGCCTATAGTATTTAGGCTATATTACTAACCATTTGTGGATATTGATTGAATATGATTATTTGATGTGTGAGATATGGTTTGGAGGTATGATTGCTGGAGCTCGGTTGACCAAGTGTCTCGGGGCCAATCACACTGGCAGTCAGACTGCTGGAGCTCGGTTGACTTAGTGTCTCGGGGCCAGTCTACTGTCTAAATGGATTAAGTGGATATATTTGGATTAAGTGAGCCTGTGTGGCTAGAGTGTTGTCTAACACTATTTCTGAGGTTGCGATATTCTAGGGTTCTATGTGATCCTTCATAAACGATGATTTCCAGTAAAATATATATATAATGATTTTATTGCATCTGTGTGTATTTGCTTGTATACATACATATTATATATATATTGTTGACTGTGTGCATTGTCATTTAGTGTGTATGTATATATATTATAGTAATTCACTCAGTGAGGTCTGACTCCCCTCCGTTGACTATTTTTCAGGAGAGTCAACATCTTCAGACCTCAGTAGCAGACCTGTATGCCGGATTTCTTCCGCCCCGGCTTCCTTGTGTAAATTGCTTACTTGAGTCTTATTTTTATAATCTAGACACTGTAGTAGTTGTAAATTAAATCGTGGGTTTTTATGTATTTTATTTATGTGAGATATTGTATCATGTGAACTGGATTTGTATTAAAAGATTTATATATATGAGATGAGATTTAATTTAAATCCAGTTGATGAAAATAATATTATGATTTTTATGATTTTTATTTCTACTGCATTATATATTGTTATTACTATTGCATGTTTTATTTTATTTTTAGGCTTGCTACGGGTTCCGGATTCGAAAGAATTCCCATTCCCTAGCGTAGGTCATGGCCCCTATTTTGGGTCGTGACAAGATCTGAATCTGAGGCAGAGGAGATGGTTGGAATTATTAAAAGATTATGATTATGAGATCTTATATCATCCGGGCAAGGCTAATGTGGTAGCAGATGCCTTGACTAGGAAGTCCTCAAGCAGTCTTGCTCATATCAGTGTTGAGAGGAGATCGTTGATCTAGGAGTTGCATCTGTTGGTGGATCAAAGTCTGATGATGAAGATCAATAGGTCAGGTGGACTGCTAGCTCAATTTAAGGTGCGATCTGTACTGAGGGATAGGATTAAAGCAGCTCAGAGCTGAGATCCTATTCTAGAAGAGCTTGCAGAGAATGTTTGAGCAGGGAAGTTCACTGATTTCACACTCAATGATGATGGTGTGTTGTGGATCAGTGATAGATTGTGTGTTCCTGATGTGGATGATTTAAGAGAAGAGATCCTAGAGGAAGCACATTCTACAGCTTATAGCGTACATCCGGGTATCACTAAGATGTACCACAGTATCAGAGACTTATACTGATGGGACAGACTGAAGAAGGATGTCGCTGATTATGTTGCTAAGTGCCTAACGTGTCAGCAAGTGAAAGTTGAACATCAGAAGCCTTCTGGGAAGCTTCAGCCTCTTCTTATTCCCGAGTGGAAGTGGGAAAGGATAACTATGGATTTTATGGTTGGTTTACCGCGTTCTAAGGATGGATACGATTCCATCTGGGTGATTGTAGATAGGTTGATGAAGTCTGCACATTTCTTGCCTATGAAAGCTATATATTCTGTAGCTAGATTGGTGAAGCTATACGTGAAGCATATCGTATGCCTTCATGGAGTACCTGTATCCATTGTGTCAGATAGAGGTTCAGTGTTTACCTCTCATTTTTGGCAGAAGTTGCAGGAAGCGATGGGCACTAGATTGGACTTTAGTACTACTTTTCATCCTCAGAAAGATGGTCAGTCTGAGAGGATGATCCAGACATTGGAAGATATGTTGAGGATGTGTGTTCTAGATTTGGGAGGTAGTTGGGATGATCATTGGCCACTCATAGAGTTTGCATATAATAACAGCTACCATATCAGTATTAGCATGGCATCGTATGAGGCGTTGTATGGAAGGAAGTGTAGATCTCCTTTTGAATTGGAATGAGATTGGTGAGAGAGCTTTGACTGGACCTAAGATGGTTCAGGATGCTGCAGAGAAAGTCACCATGATTAAGCACACATTAGAGACCGTAGTTAGTAGGCAAAAGAGCTATGCGGATCCTAGGCGCAGAGATGTGGAATTTCAGGTTGGAGACTATGTTTTTCTGAAGGTATCTCCGATGAAGGGTGTTATGAGATTTAGCAGGAAGGCTAAGTTAGCACCGAGATATATCGGACTGTTTGAGATTCTAGAGAGAGTTGGCACTGTTGCATATCAGTTGGCTTTGCCTCCGAATATGTCATAGGTGCATCTAGTATTTCATATCTCGATGCTGAGGAAGTATATCTCAGACCCTTACACGTGTTGCAGCCCGACAGTGTAGAAGTGAGTGAAGATCTGACGTTTATGGAAGAACCTATGGCGATCATTGACTATCAAGTCCGATAGTTACGTTCGAAGCAGATTTCGATGGTCAAGGTTCTGTGGCATAGCAACATAGTTGAGGAGCATACGTGGGAGACTGAAGCTGAGATGCAAGCTTCTTACCCGTATCTCTTCCCTTCTTGATCTTGTGATCATTTTCTTTCTAGAATTCGGGGATGAATTCTTGTAAGGGGGGAAGACTGTAATATCCTGTGTTTTTAAATATTTTTATACTGCATCGGGATATGCAGTGTTAATAATTCTTATATATAATATTGATATTTTATGAATTTGTAATTTAATTAAAGCTAATTTTAATTATTCTTAATTATTTTAAAGTATTTTACGTAAAATTTTCCCGAGAATTCTATTTTCGAGAAAATTGACACGTAAATTATTTATTATTAGTTATTTTAAATAGATTTCTGCATTTGCATGAACTCATATATATTTTTAAAGTACTAAATGGAGTGTAAAATTGACACGTAAATTATTTATTATTAGTTATTTTAAATAGATTTCCGCATTTGCATGAACTCATATATATATTTTTAAAGTACTAAATGGAGTGTATATATGTGTGTATATTTAAATTAAACTAGGGATTAATTAATTACCCTAATTTTTTTATTATTTATTTTTTAGTTTTAGTATTATTTAATTATTTTTCTTTAGTGTATAAAATATTAAGTCTGTGTGTGGTGAATATTTATTATCCATATAATATTATATATTAAAATAATATAAAGTATAGATATATATATATACATACATATACATATAATATTTATCAAAATATAAAGTTCATTAAAATTACAAGATTTGCCATTGAAGCTTCTTCATCCCTCCCGATCGTCTCCCTCACTCCTCCAGCGTCTACAACTCCGTTCACTCACCGTCACTGCGCCTCCCACCATGCCACCTCCATTTCCAGCTTGCTCCGCCGCCCCTAGCCTTCTTCTCTGGCACCGTTTGGCTTGATTTTAGCCGGAATGACCGAAACTTCTCTCCTCGCCGTTCACCCGACTTCCCAGTCACCAAATCCAATGATTCTGGTGTCGTTGAACTCCCTAGCCTCCATAGAAGATGATTCCAAGCTTTCTTTTAGCTTAAAATTCGTTTTGGTAAGGTTTTGAGCTTGATGTTAATTTTGGCCATTTTTTTTCTCGATTTATTTGAACTTCAATCTTAATTATTAAAGCTTAATTCCTTTACAAAAGTTTCTTCTTGTAGCTCAATCTACATGTGGTAATTTTTGTAGAATTTTTGGAATTTATTTTGATTTTTGTGAATTTTTTATTATTTTATTATTATTTTCTAATTTTCGAAAATTAATTAATTAAATTATGAAATTGTGTTTTATGATAAATTTAGGTTTTGAAATGAATTATAGAAATTTATTTGGAATTTTTGTGAATTTTTATGTATTTATTTTGAATTTAATTAGTTTATGTAATTTTGAGAAAATAGGGTTAATTGTGTTTTTAATTGAAATTAATTAGTTAATTAAGTTTATTTAGTGATATTACTGATAAATATGTTGAGAAAATTAATTTTTAGCAATTATATTATTTTTGGTGAATTTTTGGATTAATTTTGGCATATTTATATATATAGGGGTATTTTGGTAATTTTATACTAAATTGGCTAAAAATGTAATTAAATTGGTTTTAATAGTTATTTAAGGTGTAAAAATGGTTTCCAGAAATTATTTAGTATTTTTAACTAATTAAAACTATTTTTCGTAAATTATTTTCAATTATATATATAATATACGATTTTTCTAATAAAATGAGTTTTTTTATCGATTTTTACTGTGCTTTAGGGTTAATTACATAATTTCTACTTATTAAATGTATTTCTGCGATATAAGGGTATTTTCGATATTTCTATATTTTTTATGAATTGTGGACTTCGGTCGGTAAACTGTAGTTTAGAGTCCGACCGAGGGGTTGTGAATGTGTTTCTGTGTTTATTTTTAAAGTGTGTTTCTTTGCAGGGCCAACTCTACTCTTTAAGTAGAGAGATGTCCATTTTACAGGGGAGGTTCTGTCGGATTTTTAGTAGAATTCTTGTAAAACGTGATGTCCGGTCGGATTTTGATTTAATTCTGTGTCTAGTAATCTAGATCGAGTCTTTAGAACTTCTGTTAGATTTGTTCTGATTCCTGTCATTTTCGTTTGTTTAGTTGCACCGAGACCGAGGCCTAGTGGACCAAGCCCATCGGACCCATCTCGAGGAGCGCACTAAGTGTGAGTTGCTATTTTATATATATATGCTTTAGGGTGCATGATTTAGAAATGTATGTTTTATTTTGATTAAATATGCATAAATAATTTAATCAGTACTTAAGTTTATTTTTAGTTTATTTTTTGGTTTATCTTTGGTATATTTTAAATTATATGCATGCTTTATTAAACATTTATATTTAAAATGTTTTTAAATATATATTTAGTTTATTTTACAATTATATTGGATTTATTTGATGTATATATATTCGAAATATACCTGGTTTACTTTTGGTATATTTCTAGTATATATATAGTTTATGTTGTTATTTTATTCAATTCATGCATCATTTACTTTTATGAATGTATGCTTTATATTTTAATGAAGGATATCAATAGAACGTGCTACCTAGTGGGCAGCACTAGGATCGAGTACGTACCGGTACGCCGATAGTGTTTAGGCTATATTACTAACTTGTTTGAGGATATTGATTGAATTTGATTATTTGATGTGTGAGAAAGGATTTGGGAGTGTGATTGCTGGAGCTCGGTTGACCAAGTATCTCGGGGCCAATCACACTGACAGTCAGACTGCTGGAGCTCGGTTGACTTAGTGTCTCGGGGCCAATTTATTGTCAAAATGGAATAAGTGAATGTATTGGAATAAGTGAGCCTATATGGCTAGAGTGTTGTCTAACACTGTTTGAGGTTGCAATTTTTTAGGGTTCTATTTGATCCTTCATAAACTGTGATTTTCAATAAAAATATATATATAATGATTTTTATTGCATTTGTGTGTAATTGCTTGTATACATACATATTATATATACTTTTGACTGTGTGCATTAACATTTAGTATGCATGTATATATATTATAGTAATTAACTCAGTGAGGTCTGACTCCCCTCTGTTGACTTTTTTTTTTTCAGGAGAGTCATCTTCATCAGACCTCAGTAGCAGGCCTATACGCCAAATTTCTTCTGCCTCGACTTCTTTATGTAAACTGCTCACTTGAGTTTTAGTTTATGGTCTAGACACTGCTGTAGTCGTAAAATTATTAAAAGATATTGTGTTATATTTGTATGAGTTATGTATTTTAAGAATTTGAACTGGAACTTGTACTAAAAGTTTATTTATATATATGAGATGAGGATTTGATTTAATTTCATTTTGAGTAAATATTATTTTGATATTTATGATTTTATTTTGCTGCAAATTATGTTATTATTATTGCATGTTTTATTTTATTTTTAGGCTTGCTACGGGTTTCGGATTCGAAAGAATTCCCGTTCCCTAGTGCCAATCATGGCCCCTGTTTTGGGTCGTGAAAATTTAATATCCAAACAAAATAATACACTTCCGATACAATAACACTAATACTGCAGTTTCTAGAATATAAATCAAAGTTCAGAATATACATTTGCATAAAATAGCCGGGACTGAAAAACACCGACGAGGAACTCTACAACTAAGGTCTAACGATATAGGATCTCCTGAAAAAAATAATTGAGGGGGGTCAGACCTCACTGAGTGAATTATTATACTATATATACATGCAAACTAAACCATAACAATCAGGCATTCTTATATATATATGTATATACACACATTTCACACGAATGCCAAACTCTGCCTTTATAAATATACTACATGTAGAAAACGTTTGTTTTAATTCATGAAGGATCCATAGAACCCTAATAATAGCATCCTCAAACAATCCCATCATCACTCTAGCCATACAGGCTCACTAGATTCCAAATAGAACACTTATTCCAATCTGGACAGTAGACTGGCCCCGAGACACTAAGTTGACCGAGCTCCAGCAGTTTGACTGTCAGTGTGATTAGCCCCGAGACACTTGGTCAACCGAGCTCCAGAAATCACACTATCTATCACCTCACATCTCAATCAACCCAATAGATCATTCAATCCACTTATGGACAGTAGACTGGCCCCGAGACACTAAGTCAACTGAGCTCTAGCAGTCTGACTGTCAGTGTGATTGGCCCCGCAATCACACTATCTAACATACCATTAATCTTAGTCAAATCCATCAAATCAATTATAATCACCATAATTATTTCTCACTCAATCCTTATCTATCGTATCAGTAAATACACGGTCTTAGTGTTGCCCACTAGGAAGCACGTTCTATTGATATCCTTCATTTACAAAAATCATTTATTCTGAAAATAATTAATGTGGAACGACATTCATAATAATAAAATCAACCATATGTATATACCAAAAATATACCTAAATTACACCCAGTATATTTCAGGTATATATATATATGTCAAATAAAATATGAAATAAACTAAAGATAAATCATTAATATGATAAAAAAAAACAATTCAAATGAGTAACAGCAATATAACATGCATTTTCTTAAAAATATACTTAAATATACAAAAGATATACCTTAAGTATATAAATCATTTAGTAAAACATTTATATATAAATATTCATTTAAATATGTGTTTAGGTTTAACATATATTCACAAATATACTAAAAATAAACCTAATTATCTAGCATGCATATAGCAAAAATAAACCTTAAATATACCACTAATGTGTTAGGTTTAATTTAATAATAAAACATGTATTTATTTGGAAATAAATCAAAATATACCAAAAATAAACTTAAAATAATTTAAGTGTAGGTTTATAATATAGCATGCAATTATTTAAGAATAAACCTAAATTATACTAATCATTTAATAAAATAATTATGGTTCGATGCACATTTAAATCATGTATAAATATTAAATTATAACAAACATAAACCTAAATATCTAACATACATATATCAAAAATAAACTCTAAGTATACCAGTGATATATTTAATGTATATAGAAAATATACAAACATTTATATATCAAGATATACTAAAAATAAACCGAAAATATACCAAATCATATTATAATTAAATTACTATTTAAACATATAATGAAAATAAAAATCCTAAGTCATGCATCCTATATGCAATGCATATATATACAGTATAATAACTCACATGTTAGCGCTCCACGAGATAAACTCTGCGAGCCTGATCCGTTAGGCCTCGGTCTCAGCACAACTATACAAATAAATGACAACATGAAATTAGAATAAATTTAACGGAAATTCTAAAGACTCGATCTAGAATTTTAGACACAAAATTAGAATAGGGATTTGACTGAACATCACGTTTTACGAGAATTCTACCAAAAATCCGGCAGAACCTCCCCTGTAAAACGGACATCTCTCTACTCAAAGAGTAGAGCTGGTTCTGCAAAGAAAACACACTTTGGAATAACACCAAATTCATAACCACAATCCCTCGGTCGGACTCCAAACTACAATTCACCGACCGAGGTTCATAATTCACAGAATAATTACAAAATACCAAAAATGCCCTTATATAATAAAAATACATTTTATAAATCCAAATTACGTAATTAACCCTAAAACACGTTAAAAACCAATAAAAACTCATTTATTTAGAAAAATCGTATATTATATATATAATTTGAAAATAATTTACAAAAAATAGTTTTAATTAGTTAAAAATACTAAATAATTTTTAGAAATCATTTTTATACCCTAAATAACTATTAAAACCAATTTAATTACATTTTTAGCCAATTTAGTTTAAAATTACCAAAATACCCCTATATGTATAAATTTACTATAAATGTTCAAAAATTCACCAAAAATTATATAATTACTCAATAATTAATTTCTCAGCATATAATTCAATAATATCAATAAATATACTCAATTAACCAATTTATTTCAATTAAACACATAATTAACCCTATTTTTCAAAATTACATAAACTTAATAAATTCCAAATAAATATATAAAAATTCACAAAAATTACAAATAAATTTCTATAATTCATTTCAACTCCTATAATCACCATAAAACACAATTTCATAATTTAATTAATTAATTTTCAAAAATTAGAAAATATTAATAAAATAATAAAAAATTCACAAAAATTAAAATAAATTCCAAAAGTTCTAAAAAAAATTATAGCATGTAGATTAAGCTTTTAGGAACAATGTTTGTGAAGGAATTTTTCATGAATCAATCAAATTGAAGCTAAAAAAAATTTGAAACCCAAAATGGCTGAATTGAAGAAATTAAAACTTAAGCAATTATAGACCAAATCAAGTGAAACAAAGCTTGGAATTACACTCACCAGAGCTCAAGGAGAAGATAGAGACCGACTGTATCAAATTTGGTGGCTGAAAATGGCATGATCGGAGCTAAGTCAATTTTCGGCTTCTTTGTGAAAAACCAGTCAAAACTCGTTGGAAAAGAGTGTTTCAGGTGGTGGAAATGGCTGGAAGTGGAGGAGGAAGGCTGAGGGGCATTGTGACAGCAAGAAAACCAGCTTGAAAATGGTGTTGGAAGAAGAAGGTGCAGGGAGGGGCAAAACTGTAATTTCTACAAACTTTGATTTTTGTTATAAAATAATGTATATATATATATATATATATATATATATATATATATATATATATATATATATATGTCCACCTTATATTATAGTAATATATATATTCCCACACACAAATAATACTCACCATACAAATATTTTAATATATTTAATAATTTATACACTTAAAATTAATTAATTAATACAAAAAATTAAATAATAAAATTAAGGAAATTAATTAAGCTATAATCAATTAAATAAATACACACATATACATTTTATTTAGCACTTAAAAATTATGTATGTGTCACGACCCAAAACAGGGGCCATGACCGGCGCTAGGGAACGACAATTCTTTCGAATTCGGAACCCGTAGTAAGCCTAAAATAAACTAAAACATGCAATAGTAATAATAACAACACAATTAAGTAAATATTATGCAGCGGAATAAAATCATAAATATCAAAATGATATTTCCACCAAATGAAATTAAATCAAATCCTCATCCCATATATAAATAAACTTTTAATACAAATCCAGTTCAAATATAATACAACATCTTTTTAACAATTTTACAACTACATAATAAAGCCGGGGCGGAAGAAATCCGACGTACAGGCCTGCTACTAAGGTCTGAAGACGATGACTCTCCTGAAAAATAGTCAACAGAGGGGAGTCAGACCTCACTGAGTGAATTACTATAATATATATACATGCATACTAAATGACAATGCACACAGTCAAAAGTATATATATTACATATGTATACAAGCAAATACACATAGATGCAATAAAATCATTTTATATATTTTTATTGAAAATCACAATTTATGAAGGATCAAATAAAACCCTAGAAAATCGCAACCTCAAAACAGTGTCAGACAACACTATAGCCATACAGGCTTACTTATTCCAATATATTCACTTATTCCATTTGGATAGTAGACTGGCCCTGAGACACTAAGTCAACTGAGCTCCAGCAGTCTGACTGTCAGTGTGATTGGCCCTGAGACACTTGGTCAACTGAGCTCCAGCAATCACACTCCCAAATCATATCACACATCAGATAAATCAAATCCAATCAATATCCTCAAACAGGTTAGTAATATAGCCTAAATGCTATAAGCGTAACGGTACGTACTCTATCCTAGTGCTGCCCACTAGGTAGCACGTTCTATTGATATCCTTCATTAAAATATAAAGCATACATTCATAAAAGTAAATGATGCATGAATTGAATAAAATAGCAACATAAACCATATATATACTAAAAATATACCAAAAATAAATTAGGTATATTTTGAGTATATATACGTTAAATAAATCCAATATAATCGTAAAATAAACTAAATATATATTTAAAAACATGTTAAATATAAACGTTTAATAAAGCATGCATATAATTTAAAATACACCAAAAATAAACCAAAGATAAACCAAAATAAACTAAAAATAAACTTAAATACTAATTGAATTATTTATGCATAATTAATCAAAATAAAACATACATTTCTAAATCATGCACCCTAAAGCATATATATATATAGAATAGTAACTCACAATTAATGCGCTCCTCGAGATGGGTCCGATGGGCTGGTCCACTAGGCCTCGGTCTCGGCATAACTAAACAAATAGATAACGATAGGAATCAGAATAAATCTAATAGAAGTTCTAAAGACTCAATCAAGATTACTAGACACAGAATTAAATCAGAATCCGACCGGACATCACGTTTTACGAGAATTCTACGAAAAATTCGACAGAACCTCCCCTGTAAAATGGACATCTCTCTACTCAAAGAGTAGAGCCGACCCTACAAAGAAACGCACTTCGAAAATAAACACATAACACAACCACAATTCCTCGGTCGGACTCCAAACTATAAATCACCAACCGAGGTCCACAATTCACAGAGTATTTACAAAATATCGAAAACACCCTTATATACTAAAAATACATTTTATAAGTAGAAATTACATAATTAACCCTAAAACACAGTAAAAATCGATAAAAACTCATTTTATTAGAAAAATCGTATATTATATATATAATTTGAAAATAATTCACGAAAAATAGTTTTAATTAAATAACAAACTCATAAAATATCAATATTATATATAAAATTATTAACACTGCATATCTCGATGTAGTATTAAAATATTTAAAAACTCGGGATATTACAGTATGAGTTCATGCAAATTCATAAAACTAGTCAAAATAATTAATATTAAATTATTTACGTTCAATTTCCCCGAAAATACAATTCGCGAAAATTTTTTACGTAAAGTACTTAAAATAATATAAAATAATTAAAATTAGTTTTAAACAAATAACAACTCTTAAAATATCATAAATATATACAAAAATTATTAACATTGCATATCCCGATGTAGTATAAAAATATTTAAAAAACTCGGAATATTATAGCAATAGACCTATCCACCGGATTTCTTCCACTTCGGCCCTATTATGTAAATTACTTACTTAGTTGATATTTATTGTACTCTAGAAAACTGCAGTAGTTATATTTTGTATCAGTAGTGAGTTTATTTATTTTGATGTATAAGATTTTCATTCAGATCTTTAATTTGAATAGTGTATAAAATTATTTTATGATATGAAAAGTTTATTTATTTATGTTAAATTGAAATTTTAATTACGGTATATTTTAATTGTTTATTATTTTTTTTATTATTTTTAAGGCTTGCTACGGGTTCCGAATTCAAAAAAATTCTCGTTCCCTAGCGCCGGTCATGGCCCCCGGTTTGGGTCGTGACATCCCTCTACGGAAGTAGAGTCATTCTTGTAAGCAAACACACTTCTAAACTTCACACAAGCTCAACACCTCGGGTTGGGACCTCAAACTATACAATTCCCAACTGAGGTTCATAACATGCAAATAAAATAAATAATAAATAATAACATTTTAAAATCCTTAAAAATCCAAAAAAAATAATTAAAATGCCACAATATAATTTATTTAAATCATAAAACACTAAATATAAGCATTTTCACAACAATTAATAAAAATCTCAAATAATTATTATAATTACATAAAAATCCAAATTTTACAAATATTCAATATAGAATAGTCGTTTTCACATTTAATTATTCAAATAGCTTAATTATATCATAAAAGTAATTTAAAATCTATTTAATTACCAAAATGGTAATTAACATGTTATTTGAATATACTTTTTGAAAATTATATTAATTAGCTAAAAATAGTAAATAATTTATAAAAATTAATTTAATACCCTATAAAATTCTAAAATCAATTAAAACATAGTATTTAACTATATTTTCAACAAAATCATACAATTAACCTATAATTTCAAAAATCACATAAAATTAATAATTTCCCAAAAATTATATTAATTTACTAAAAAATATTTTATTAATACTAAAATTACTAAATTAAATTACTAACACTAATTACTCAAATTTCCAACCAAAATAATTAATTAACATAATTAAAAAAATTCAATTTATATTATTAAAATATTCAAAACCATACCCATAATTAAAATTAACAAAAACAATTTAAAATCAACTAAACACATTTATAGATCAACCAAAAATTAACCAAATATTAAAAATAAATTCTGAGTAATTAAGCAAATATGATAGTAATTAACTAAAAATTAAAATAAACACAAATAATTAATAAACAACCTAAAATTAACTAAGAATCAACCTAACAACTAACTACCCACTAACCTAAAAACTCACCTAAACTAGAAACCAAATGCAAGGAAGGGCTGCTTGTAATAACCCGAGTTTTTAAATATTTTTATATTTTATCGGGATATGCAGTGTTAATAAATTTTTAATATATATTTTATTATTTAATTATTTTGTTAATAATTAATGTTATTTTAAGTTTATTTAAAATTTTTTACATAAAATTTTTCCCAAAACCTATTATTTTGGGAAATAATATTTTATTGATTAATGTTATTTTATTTTATTAAATTGTATGGTTTCATGCATGATCAATATTTTGTATATTAATATATATACATATACATGCATATATATTATTATAATATTAGGGTTATTTATATATATGTGTGTATGTATATGTATATAGATGTATATATAAATGTATAATATTGTGTGGTGTGTGTTTAATGTGTATAAATATATATTATTATTTAATTAAATTATTAAAGTTAAAGTTTTAATATATATATATATATATATATATATATATATATATATATATATATATATATATATAAAATAAAACTTCATCTCCCTCACCCTCACACCCCCGACGTCCGATGCCCCCTCACCCCCTCCCACCATCTGCAACGTTGATCAGAGGCTGTCAGAGTGCCTCCCGACATGCCTTCGTCTTCTCCAGTAGCTTCGCCGTCCTCTCTAGCACCATTCAACCCGATTTTGGCCGTGAAACCTGAAATCGACCTTACCTCCGTTCATCAACTTTTTGGCCACCATTTTCAACACCGCCGGTCCCATTCTCTTCCTCTCTTACTAGTGAGTATAAATCCAAGCTTCCTTTTGCCTGAAAAATTGATTTGGTTGGGTGGTGAGCTAGTTTTCAATTTCAATCCTTATTATTTCTTATTTTTTTAAACTTTGATTTTTGATATTCAAACTTAATTCCTTTATAAAATTTGATTCTACTAGCTCAATCTACACTCTGGAATTTTTGTGGAATTTATTTTGATTTTTGTGAATTTTTTATTATTTTATTATTATTTTCTAATTTTCGTAAATTAATTAAATAAATTGTGAAATTGTGATTTTTAGGGTTTATGGTAGTTGAAAATAATTATAGAATTTAATTTATAATTTTGTGATTTTTGTGTAATTAATATAATTTTTTTTAGTTTATGTGAATTTTGGAAATTTAGGTTAAATATGTATTTTGTTAAAATTAATTAGTTAATTGAGTATAATTATTGATTTTGTTAAATTATATGTTGAGAAAATAATTTTAGATTAATTATATAATTTTTAGTGAATTTTTGAGTAATTATTGTATATTATGTGAATTATTATATATTAGGGGTATTTTGGTAATTTGGTAGTCATTTTAGTCAAACATTAAGTTAAATTGGTTTTAATAATTATTTGAGGTATAAAAATGATTTTTTTACAAATTATTCACTATTTTTAACTAATTAAAACTATTTTTTGAAATTTATTTTCAAATTATATATAATATACTATTTTTGTAAATAAATGAGTTTTTAGTAATTTTTAATATGTTTTTGGGGCTAATTGAGTAATTTGGATTCATAAAATGAATTGCTATTAATATTTGTGAATTTATGGAGAATTATCGATTTTTTTAACAATATTATATTAATATTAAGGTTTTTAAGTAATTATCGGTGAAATAATTATTTTTAGTGTTTATATATTTAAATTTGATATATTTTGGTATATAAAGGGTATATTTGGTATTTATGGAATTTTAATTTATTTTGTACATATCTTGTGAATTGTGAACCCCGGTCGGGGCAAACTCAGTTCAAATCTTTAAAATACAAATCTCATACAAATATAATACATATTAATCCCACAACTTAACTACAACTACTGTAGTGTCTAGAATGCAAAATAAAATCAAGTAAGTAGACTACATAGTAAAGCCGGGGCAGATCAAATAGAACCATAAATGATCGCAACCTCAAATAGTGTTAGACAACACTCTAGCCATACAGGCTCACTTATTCCAAATAAATTCACTTGTTCCATTTGGACAGTGGACTGACCCCGAGACACTAAGTCAACTGAGCTCCAGCAGTCTGACTGTCAGTGTGATTGGCCCCGAGACACTTGGTCAACCAAGCTCTAGCAATCACACTCTCAAATCACATCACACATTAAATAAATCAATTCAATCAATATCCATAAATAGGTTAGTAATTTAACCTAAATTCTATCATTGTACCAGTACGTACTCGGTCCTAGTGCTGCCCACTAGGTAGCATGTTCTATTGATATCCTTCATTTAAAAATAAATTCATACATTCATAAAATAAATGATGCATGACATAAATTAAAATAACAATATAAACCATATATATATACTAGAAATATACCAAAAATAAACCAAGTATATTTCGAGTATATATGTCACGACCCAAAACAGGGGCCATGACCGGCGCTAGGGAACGGGAATTCTTTCGAATCCGGAACCCGTAGCAAGCCTAAAAATAAAATAAAAATGCAATAATAACCATAAAAATATAATATGCAGCGGAAAATAAAATCATAAATATTACAATATCATCCATAACAACTGGATATAATTCAAAACTCATCACATCGCATATATAATCTCATAAATGTATAATCTTTATACAAATCCAGTTTTAACATAATACATCTCTTTAAAATAAAGTACATAAAATCCAATACTGTAATTTACAGCTACTGCAGTGTCTAGATAAAATAAATAAGACTCAAGTAGACAATTTACATAAAGAAGCCGGGGCGGAAGAAATTCGGCGTATCGACCTGCTACTGAGGTCTGAGGAAGTTGACTCTCCTGAAAAATAGTCAACGGAGGGGAGTCAGACCTCACTGAGTGAATTACTATAGTATATATACATACACTCTAAGTGATAATGCATACAGTCAACAGTATATGAGTAATATGTATATATACAGGCAAGTTCATACAGATGCAGAAAAATCATTTTATATATTTTGTCTGAAAATCAACTTTTATGAAGGATCACATAGAACCCTAGAATATCGCAACCTCAGAATAATAGTGTTAAACAACACTCTAGCCATACAGGCTCACTGATTCCAAATATATCCACTTAATCCATATGGACAGTAGACTGGCCCCGAGACACTAAGTCAACCGAGCTCCAGCAGTCTGACTGCCAGTGTGATTGGCCCCGAGACACTTGGTCAACCGAGCTCCAGCAATCACACCCAAACCACATCTCACACATATCAATAATCATAATCAAATCAATATCCACAAATAGTTAGTAATATAGCCTAAAGCTATAGGCGTACCGGTACGTACTCGGTCCTAGTGCTGCCCACTAGGTAGCACGTTCTATAGATATCCTTCATTAATAATATAAATCATTCATTCACAATAAATGATGCATGAATTTAAATAAATCAACAATATAAACCATATATATACCGAAAATATACCAAACATAAACCAGGTATATTTTGAGTATATATATACGTCAAATAAATTCAATCAAATCATGAATTAAACTAAAAATATATTTAAAAACATTTTAAATATATTTTATTAATAAAACATGTATATAATTTATTATATACCAAAAATATACCAAAAATATACTTGAATATAAATCATGTTATTTATGCATAATTAGTCAAAATAAAACATGCATTTTCTAAATCATGCATCCTAAGCATATATATATAATATAGTAACTCACCTACTGCGCTCCACGAGACGGGTCCGACGGGCCTGGTCCACTAACCCTCGGTCTCGGCGCAACTAAACAAGAAATAATTACTCGACATCAGAATAACCCTAACAGAAATCCTAGAATTCAATCTAGAGTATTAAATACAGAATCGAAAATTAGGGTTCGACTGGATATCACGTTTTACGAGAATTCTACCGGAAATCCGGCAGAACCTCCCCTGTAAAACAGACATCTCTCTACTCAAAAGAGTAGAGCCGACCCTGCAAAGAAAATACACTTCGAAAATAACACCATAAACAATCACAACCCCTCGGTCGGACTCCAGACTACAATCTGTCGACCGGGGTCCACAAACACAGAATATATATTCAAATATACCAAAAATATCCTTAAATCATAAAAATACATTTCATACGTAGAAATTACATAATAAATCTTGAAACACTATAAAAACCGATTAAAACTCATTTTATTTGAAAAACCGTATATTATATATATAATTGAAAATAATTCACGAAAAATAGTTTTAATTAGTTAAAAATACCAAATAATTTATAGAAATCATTTTTATACCTTAAATAACTATTAAAACCAATTAAATTACATTTTTAGCCAATTTAGGGTAAAATTACCAAAATACCCCTATATATATATATACCTAAATTACTTCAAAAATTCACCAAAAATCATACAATTATCCAAAATTAATTTTCTCAACATATTTATCAATAATATTAATAATTAAACTCAATTAACCAATTAAATTCAATTTAGAACACAATTAACTTAATTTTACAAAATCACATAAACTTCAATAATTAAAAATAAATACTTAGGAATTCATAAAAATTCCAAATAAATTCCTATAATTCATTTCAACACCTAATTCAACCATAAACTCCAATTTCATAATTTAAATAATTAATTTCCGAAAATTAGAAAATAATATTAAAATATTCAAAAATACCCCAAAAATCCAAACAACCTCCAAAAATTCTGTAAAAATTCATACATGAAGATTAAACTACCAGGAACAACATTTGTGAAGGAAGTTTTCATGAATCATCCAAATTGAAGCTCAAAAAAATCGAAAACCAAAAGTGGCCGAAATATTCAAATCAAAACCTAAGCAATTCTAGACCATTTTAGCTCAAACCAAAGCTAGAATAACACTCACCGGAGCTCAAGGAGAAGATAGAGACCGGCGGTGTCGAAAACGGTGGCCGGAGGAGGGAGAAACGACGGTGGCAAAAATGGTGGTCTGGCGGCACCCACGGGAGAAGAAAGAAGAAGAAGAAGAAAAAGAAAAAGAAAGAAAAGGAAAGAGAAAAGAAAAGAAAAAGAAAGAAAAAGGAAAAGAAAAAGAAAAAAAAAAAGAAAAAAGAAAAAAAATAATAAATTTTAATAATTTAATAATAAATAAAATAATCAAATAATAATAAATAAATAATAAAATATTAGGGTAATAATAAACCCTAATTAAATATACACACACAGGCTTTATTTAATAATTTAAAAATATGTATGAGTTCATGCAAACCCGTAAATACATTTAAAATAATTAATAATACATTGTTTACGTGGAAATTTCCCCGAAAATGAAAGTCCCGGGAAAATTTTACGTAAAATACTGAAAATAATAGACAGTAATTAAAATAGGTTTAAAATACATATTAACTCATAAAAATATCATATAAAATACAAAAATCACTGACACTGCATATCCCGGTACAGTGTAAAAATATTTTTAAAATTACGGGATATTACAGTCTTCCCCCCTTACAAGAATTCGTCCCCGAATTCTAAAAACAAGATTACAGAATCAGGAAGGAAAGAGATACGGGTAAGAAGCTCGCATCTCAGCTTCAGTCTCCCACGTATGCTCTTCAACTCTGTCGCTACGCCACAAAACCTTGACCATCGGAATCTGCTTCGATCGCAACTGTCGAACTTGAAAATCAACGATCGCCACAGGTTCTTCCACAAATGTCAAATCTTCACTCACTTCCACACTGTCAGGCTGTAACACGTGTGAAGGATCTGAGATATACTTCCTCAACATCGAGATATGAAATACTGGATGCACTTGTGACATACTCGGAGGCAAATCCAACCGATATGCAACAGTGCCAATTCTCTCCAGAATCTCAAACGGTCCAATATATCTCGGTGCTAACTTACCCTTCCTGCCAAATCTCATCACACCCTTCATCGGAGATACTTTCAGAAAAACGAAATCTCCAACCTAAAACTCCACATCTCTGCGCCTAGGATCCGCATAACTCTTCTGTCTGCTAACTGCGGTCTCTAATCTCCGCTTGATCACGGCGACTTTCTCTGCAGCATCCTGAACCATCTCTGGTCCAGTCAAAGCTCTCTCACCGATCTCATCCCAACACAACGGGGATCTACACTTCCTTCCATACAACGCCTCATATGGTGCCATGCCAATACTGCTATGGTAGCTGTTATTATATGCAAACTCAACAAGCGACAAATGATCATCCCAGCTACCTCCCAAATCCAAGACACACATCCTCAACATATCTTCCAGTGTCTGGATCGTCCTCTCAGACTGGCCATCTGTCTGAGGATGAAAAGCAGTATTGAAATCCAACCTAGTGCCCATCGCTTCTTGCAACTTCTGCCAAAAACGAGAAGTAAACACCGAACCTCTGTCTGACACAATGGACACAGGTACTCCATGAAGGCACACAATATGCTTCACATACAACTTCGCCAATCTAGCAACTGAATATGTGGCTTTCACAGGCAAGAAATGTGCAGACTTCGTTAATCTGTCTACAATCACCCAGATGGAATCGTATCCATCCTTCGAACGAGGTAAACCGACTACAAAATCCATAGCTATCCTTTCCCACTTCCACTCGGGAATAGGAAGAGGCTGAAGCTTCCCAGAAGGCTTCTGATGTTCGGCTTTCACTTGCTGACACGTCAAGCACTTAGCAACATAATCAGCAACATCCTTCTTCAATCCATCCCACCAGTATAGATCTCTGATACTGTGGTACATCTTAGTAACACCAGGATGAACGCTGTAAGCTGTAGAATGTGCTTCCTCTAGGATCTCTTCTCTCAAATCATCCACATCAGGAACACACAATCTACCACTGATCCACAACACACCATCATCATCGAGTGTGAAATCAGTGAACTTCCCTGCTCTGACATTCTCTGCAAGCTCTTCCAGAATAGGATCTCGGCTCTGAGCTGCTTTAATCCTATCCCTTAGTACAGATCGTACTTTAAACTGAGCTAACAGTCCACCTGATCTACTGATCTTCATCATCAGACCTTGATCCACCATCAGATGCAATTCCTGGATCAATGGTCTCCTCTCCACACCGATGTGAGCAAGACTACCTGAGGACTTCCTACTCAAGGCATCTGCTACCACATTAGCTTTACCCGGATGGTAAAGAATCTCACAATCATAATCCTTCAACAGTTCCAACCATCTTCTCTGCCTCAAATTCAAATCTCGCTGCTGGAAAATGTACTTAAGGCTCTTGTGATCAGTAAATATCTCACAAGTCACCCCGTACAAATAATGTCTCCAAATCTTCAAAGCAAAGATCACTGCAGCCATCTCCAGATCATGTGTAGGATAGTTCTGCTCATGCTTCTTCAACTGCCTCGAAGCATAGGTTATCACCCTTCCATTCTGCATCAACACACAACCAAGACCAATTCTAGAGGCATCACAGTAAACTGTGAACTTATCCACACTATTAGGCAAAGCTAATACTGGCGCTGTGGTCAACTTCTCCTTCAACAACTGAAAACTATTCTCACAAGCTTCTGACCACTCAAATCTAACATTCTTCTGAGTCAAGCGAGTCATAGGGGCTGCAATCCTGGAAAAATCCTGCACAAACCGCCTATAATACCCGGCTAAACCCAGAAAACTCTGAATCTCAGTAACTGAAGTAGGTCTAGGCCACTCAGATACTGCCTCAACCTTCTGTGGATCAACCTAAATACCTTCTTTAGACACTACGTGTCCAAGAAAAGAAACACTCTCCATCCAGAAATCACACTTCGAGAATTTAGCATAAAGCTGATGATCTCTCAGTGTCTGTAGTACAATCCTCAAGTGATATACGTGCTCTTCCATACTCCTTGAATATACCAGTATATCATCAATGAAGACTACCACAAACTGATCCACATACGGTCGGAATACTCTGTTCATCAGGTCCATAAAAGCTGCTGGTGCATTAGTCAAACCAAAAGACATCACCAGAAACTCATAATGACCATATCGAGTGCGGAAAGCTGTCTTAGGAATATCAGCTTCACTAATCCGCAGCTGATGATAACCCGACCTCAAGTCAACCTTAGAAAAGAACTGTGCACCCTGGAGCTGATCAAACAAATCATCTATCCTCGGGAGAGGATACTTGTTCTTCACTGTCACCTTATTCAACTCTCTGTAATCAATGCACAGTCTCAGGGTACCATCCTTCTTCTTCACAAACAGGACTGGTGCACCCCAAGGAGAAACACTAGGTCTGATAAAACCTTTCTCCAACAACTCTTGCAACTGCTCCTTCAACTCTCTCAACTCTGCAGGAGCCATACGATAGGGTGTCATAGATATAGGAGTAATACCTGGAACCACATCAATACAGAACTCAATCTCTCTATGAGGTGGTAAACCTGGCAACTCCTCGGGAAAAACATCAGGAAACTCACAAGCAACAGGAACATCTGTGAGTGACAACTTCTCCACTGACGTATCCCTAACCAATGCCAAAAACCCCTGACAACCTTTCCTCAACAACTTCCTAGCTGAAATAACAGAAATAAGATTCTGAGGTGCTGAACTCCTGTCACCAACAAACTTAAAATCTTCTTCACCAGGAATTCTAAAAATCACCTCCTTATTCCTGCAATCAACCACGGCATAGTACTGAGACAACCAATCCATTCCCAAAATAACATCGAACTCCATCACATCCAACAAAATCAAATCGGCGGGTAATTCTCTATCTCCCACGAGAACTGGACAACCAGAAAGAACAATATCGGCGTCCAAAGAATCGCTCAGAGGAGTGGCAACAGACAAAGGAAAAGCCATCCTCGAAGCTTGCCAACAAGATTTAGAAGCAAAAATAGGAGAAACAAACGAATGCGTGGCACCCGGATCAAACAAAACCAAAGCATCCAGGTAACAAACAGAAAGAATACCTGCCACGACTGCATTAGATGCCTGAGCATCCTGCTGAGTCAGATGAAAAACTCTGGCCTGGCCTCGACCTCCCTGCTGACTGGTAGAAGCCTGGCCAACACCTCGGGTACCTCCTCTCGTACCTCTACCACGACTCTGCTGTGGAACAAACTGAGTAGAACTCTGATGCTGGGCTGGTGGTAACTGAAATGGCATAGGTGCAGCACTAGCAATCGACTGCTGTGGGAATCGCGGAATCTGCTGCTGCTGATATCCGGAATAAGGACACGATCTGGCAAAATGTCCTGTCTGCCCGCATCTAAAACATGTCAACGGTGTCAGATAACACGGTCCCTGATGGACTCTACCACAAGTCTGACAAACACTGGCCGCTGATCCAGAACTACGACCACTGCTGCTACTCGAAGCACCTGACCCAAATCTGAATGATCTACGCTGACCTCCACGACCATGTCTACTGCTCCGATGCACTCGCTGCTGCTGTCTCTGACTCTGCTGAGTCGAACCTCGCTGCTGACTACTCGAACCAACATGAAAACTCGAATACGGAGTAGCCTGCAATCCACTCGACTGAACTCCCAACTGGTAATAATCAGGCATCGCTCCCTGCCTAACTAACCTCAGCTCAATCTCCTTAGCTAGCTCAATCACAGACTCGAGAGTAAGACCTGCTGTGGGCATACCAGCAAAAGCTGAACCCAAACCAGTAACATAGGTAGTAACAGCGAAATACTGATCTCGCATCAGATCCTCAGCATATCTACCCAGACGAAGAAACTCTCGGGTATACTCCTCTACTGATCGATCTCCACGAGAAATGCTGGTCAATCGAAGACGATAGCTCAAACGAAGAGGCTCTGGACAAAATCTCCTCATGAATCGCTCTCGAAACTGAGCCCATGTCATCGTCATCATATAGGGCTGGATCATCTGAATGAACCAATCCAAGGCTGGTCCCTCGACAGACAACTCAACGATCATGATCCTCTGGTACTCGGTATGAGCAGTCCGAGTCCTAGTCTCAATCGCATGCAGAAAATCTAAAGGATCAGAAGTCCCATCAAAAGCAATCCTGCCAACTCTGGCATAGAACAAAGCTGCCTCAGGGTCAGACATACCCTGCTGATAGGCAGGCTGAACAGGCTGAACAACAGGAGGAACAGGAATATCAAATTCAGGCTTAACAGGCTCCTCGTCCTGTAACTCTCTCTGCCTACGGCGACCTGCCGCTCCTCGAGGTCTACCCCTGCCACGACCTCTACGCCTAACTGGCTGCTCAGGAGGTAAAACCTCATCCTGAAAAGACTCATCATCCTCGGCCTCAACGACCGGTGGAGCGACACGCGCTCGCCTCCTCATACTGAAAAGACAAACGGAAAGATTCAGACAAAACAGACAACGGAGGAATAACACTGAAAACTACAGCAAGGAATACTCATCAAGACATACTCGAACCTAATACACTGCAGTAGTCCAACAGAAAACACAACTTTAAAACTAGGGCCACAACTCACATAACTAAGCCTTGACACAGAACTCCACTCAGAAACGAATTTCGCTCTGATACCAACTTTGTCACGACCCAAAACAGGGGCCATGACCGGCGCTAGGGAACGGGAATTCTTTCGAATCCGGAACCCGTAGCAAGCCTAAAAATAAAATAAAAATGCAATAATAACCATAAAAATATAATATGCAGCGGAAAATAAAATCATAAATATTACAATATCATCCATAACAACTGGATATAATTCAAAACTCATCACATCGCATATATAATCTCATAAATGTATAATCTTTATACAAATCCAGTTTTAACATAATACATCTCTTTAAAATAAAGTACATAAAATCCAATACTGTAATTTACAGCTACTGCAGTGTCTAGATAAAATAAATAAGACTCAAGTAGACAATTTACATAAAGAAGCCGGGGCGGAAGAAATTCGGCGTATCGACCTGCTACTGAGGTCTGAGGAAGTTGACTCTCCTGAAAAATAGTCAACGGAGGGGAGTCAGACCTCACTGAGTGAATTACTATAGTATATATACATACACTCTAAGTGATAATGCATACAGTCAACAGTATATGAGTAATATGTA
This sequence comes from Mallotus nudiflorus, assembly GCA_947683625.1. NCBI lineage: Eukaryota > Viridiplantae > Streptophyta > Magnoliopsida > Malpighiales > Euphorbiaceae > Mallotus > Mallotus nudiflorus. The sequence goes on along the minus strand of CANTUR010000073.1, from coordinate 130,884 downwards.
TATATACAGGCAAGTTCATACAGATGCAGAAAAATCATTTTATATATTTTGTCTGAAAATCAACTTTTATGAAGGATCACATAGAACCCTAGAATATCGCAACCTCAGAATAATAGTGTTAAACAACACTCTAGCCATACAGGCTCACTGATTCCAAATATATCCACTTAATCCATATGGACAGTAGACTGGCCCCGAGACACTAAGTCAACCGAGCTCCAGCAGTCTGACTGCCAGTGTGATTGGCCCCGAGACACTTGGTCAACCGAGCTCCAGCAATCACACCCAAACCACATCTCACACATATCAATAATCATAATCAAATCAATATCCACAAATAGTTAGTAATATAGCCTAAAGCTATAGGCGTACCGGTACGTACTCGGTCCTAGTGCTGCCCACTAGGTAGCACGTTCTATAGATATCCTTCATTAATAATATAAATCATTCATTCACAATAAATGATGCATGAATTTAAATAAATCAACAATATAAACCATATATATACCGAAAATATACCAAACATAAACCAGGTATATTTTGAGTATATATATACGTCAAATAAATTCAATCAAATCATGAATTAAACTAAAAATATATTTAAAAACATTTTAAATATATTTTATTAATAAAACATGTATATAATTTATTATATACCAAAAATATACCAAAAATATACTTGAATATAAATCATGTTATTTATGCATAATTAGTCAAAATAAAACATGCATTTTCTAAATCATGCATCCTAAGCATATATATATAATATAGTAACTCACCTACTGCGCTCCACGAGACGGGTCCGACGGGCCTGGTCCACTAACCCTCGGTCTCGGCGCAACTAAACAAGAAATAATTACTCGACATCAGAATAACCCTAACAGAAATCCTAGAATTCAATCTAGAGTATTAAATACAGAATCGAAAATTAGGGTTCGACTGGATATCACGTTTTACGAGAATTCTACCGGAAATCCGGCAGAACCTCCCCTGTAAAACAGACATCTCTCTACTCAAAAGAGTAGAGCCGACCCTGCAAAGAAAATACACTTCGAAAATAACACCATAAACAATCACAACCCCTCGGTCGGACTCCAGACTACAATCTGTCGACCGGGGTCCACAAACACAGAATATATATTCAAATATACCAAAAATATCCTTAAATCATAAAAATACATTTCATACGTAGAAATTACATAATAAATCTTGAAACACTATAAAAACCGATTAAAACTCATTTTATTTGAAAAACCGTATATTATATATATAATTGAAAATAATTCACGAAAAATAGTTTTAATTAGTTAAAAATACCAAATAATTTATAGAAATCATTTTTATACCTTAAATAACTATTAAAACCAATTAAATTACATTTTTAGCCAATTTAGGGTAAAATTACCAAAATACCCCTATATATATATATACCTAAATTACTTCAAAAATTCACCAAAAATCATACAATTATCCAAAATTAATTTTCTCAACATATTTATCAATAATATTAATAATTAAACTCAATTAACCAATTAAATTCAATTTAGAACACAATTAACTTAATTTTACAAAATCACATAAACTTCAATAATTAAAAATAAATACTTAGGAATTCATAAAAATTCCAAATAAATTCCTATAATTCATTTCAACACCTAATTCAACCATAAACTCCAATTTCATAATTTAAATAATTAATTTCCGAAAATTAGAAAATAATATTAAAATATTCAAAAATACCCCAAAAATCCAAACAACCTCCAAAAATTCTGTAAAAATTCATACATGAAGATTAAACTACCAGGAACAACATTTGTGAAGGAAGTTTTCATGAATCATCCAAATTGAAGCTCAAAAAAATCGAAAACCAAAAGTGGCCGAAATATTCAAATCAAAACCTAAGCAATTCTAGACCATTTTAGCTCAAACCAAAGCTAGAATAACACTCACCGGAGCTCAAGGAGAAGATAGAGACCGGCGGTGTCGAAAACGGTGGCCGGAGGAGGGAGAAACGACGGTGGCAAAAATGGTGGTCCGGCGGCACCCACGGGAGAAGAAAGAAGAAGAAGAAGAAAAAGAAAAAGAAAGAAAAGGAAAGAGAAAAGAAAAGAAAAAGAAAGAAAAAGGAAAAGAAAAAGAAAAAAAAAAGAAAAAAGAAAAAAAATAATAAATTTTAATAATTTAATAATAAATAAAATAATCAAATAATAATAAATAAATAATAAAATATTAGGGTAATAATAAACCCTAATTAAATATACACACACAGGCTTTATTTAATAATTTAAAAATATGTATGAGTTCATGCAAACCCGTAAATACATTTAAAATAATTAATAATACATTGTTTACGTGGAAATTTCCCCGAAAATGAAAGTCCCGGGAAAATTTTACGTAAAATACTGAAAATAATAGACAGTAATTAAAATAGGTTTAAAATACATATTAACTCATAAAAATATCATATAAAATACAAAAATCACTGACACTGCATATCCCGGTACAGTGTAAAAATATTTTTAAAATTACGGGATATTACAATATATATGTCAAATAAATTCAATTTAATTATAAAATAAACTATAAATATACTTAAAAACATTTTAAGTATAACTTAATAGTAAAACATGAATTTAATTTAAAAGATACCAAAATATACCTAAAATATACCTAAGCAATTATTAAATCATTTATGCATATTTTATAAAGTTTAAACATACATTTCTAAAAACATGCATCCAAATACACGTATATATAAAATAACAACTCACAGTTATGCGCTCCTCTAGACGTGTCTAACGGGCCTAGTCCACTAGGCCTTAGTCTCGACGCAACTAAACAAACAAACGACAATAAGAAATTAGAATAAATCTAACAAAATTCTAGAGACTCGATCTAGAAATACCGAACACAGAATCAGAATAGGAATTCGACCAGATATCACTGTAATATCCCGTGTTTTTAAATATTTTAAATATTGCATCGGGATATGCAGTGTTAATAATTTTGTATATATATATTATGATATTTTTACGAGTTAATATGTATTTAAAACTTATTTTAATTATTGTGTATTATTTTAAGTACTTTACGTAAAATTTTCCCGGGACTTTCATTTTCGGGAAAATTTTCACGTAAATAATTTACTATTAATTATTTTAAATATATTTACGGACTTGCATGAACTCATACATATTTTTAAAATACTAGATAACGTGTATATGTGTACTTATTTATTTAATTAGGGTTTAATTAATATTACCCTAATATTTTATTATTTGTTTATTAATTTTATTGTTATTTAATTATTTTTATTTATTATTAAATTTTAAAATATTAAATATTAAGTGTGTGGTGTATATTTAATGTGTGTAATTTAATATTATTTTATTATATAGTGTAAAGTATATATATATACATATAATAAGTCAAAAAAAATCAAATTTTGGAAACTTACAAAACTGCCCCCGAGTGAACTCCTTTTTCCCCGATCGTTCCCCCTCATCATCCAACCACTTTCATGTCGATTTCTTGCAGTTGGTGTGCCATCCGGCGTGCCACCACCTTCCTCAGCCTTCCTCGCCGCCTGTTGCAGCCGTTTTCGGCGTCTGGAGGTTGATTTTGGCCGGAGAAGCCGAATTCTTCTTCACCGTCGATCATGACGTTTTCGGCCACCATTTTCGACACCGCCAGTCTCTTCCTTCTCCTTGAGCTCTGGTGAGTGTGATTCCAAGATTTGTTTCACTTGAAATGGTCTTGATTTGCTTAGGTTTCCAATTTTCGAATTCGGCCATCTTAGGGTTTTCAAATTTTTTGGAGCTTAAAATGGTTGATTCATGAAAATTCCCTTAACAAATGTTAATCCTAGTAGCTTAATCTACATGTGTGAATTTTTTTGGAATTTTTGGAGATTATTTTGATTTTTGGGTATTTTGAATATTTTAATATTATTTTCTAATTTTCGGAAATTAATTAAATAAATTATTCAATTGCATTTTATGATAAATATAGGTGTTGAAATGAATTATAGGAATTTATTTGGAATTTTTATGAATTTCTAAGTATTTATTTTGAATTTATTTAGGTTTATGTAATTTTGGAAAATTAGGTTAATTGTGTTTTTAATTGAAATTAATTGGTTAATTGAGTTTAATTATTAATATTATTGATAAATATGTTGAGAAAATTAATTTTGGATAATTATACTATTTTTGGTGAATTTTTGAAGTAATTATAGTATATTTATATATATAGGGGTATTTTGGTAATTTCACACAAAATTGGCAAAAATTGTAATTTAATTGGTTTTAATAGTTATTTAAGGTATAAAAATGATTTCTACAAATTATTTAATATTTTTAATTAATTAAAACTATTTTTCGTGAATTATTTTCAATTATATATATAATATACGATTTTACTAATAAAATGAGTTTTTATCGATTTTTACTGGGTTTAAAGGTTAATTATGTAATTTTTACTTATAAAATGTATTTCTGTGATATAAGGATATTTTTGGTATTTTTATATTATTTTGTGAATTGTGGACCCCAGTCGGTAGACTGTAGTTTGGAGTTCGACCGAGGGGTTGTGAATGGATTGTTGTGCCTAATTTTTGAAGTGTATTTCTTTGCAGGGTCGGCTCTACTCTTTGAGTAGAGAGATGTCCGTTTTACAAGGGAGGTTCTGCTAAATTTTTGGTAGAATTCTCGTAAAATGTGATGTCCAATCGAACCCTAATTTTGATTTTGTGTTTAATATTCTAGATCGAGTTTCTAGGATTTTCTATTAGGCTTATTCTGATTTCCGTCATTATTTATTGTTTGTTTAGTTGCGCCGAGACCGAGGCCTAGTGGACCAGGCCCGTCGTACCCATCTCGAGGAGCGCACCAATTGTGAGTTACTATTTTATATATATGTGTTTAGGATGCATGATTTTAGAAATATATGTTTTATTTTTATTAAATATGCATAAATAATGTGATTTTTATTTAATTATATTTTTAGTTTATTTTTGGTATATATTAAATTATATGCATGTTTTATTAATAAATCATATTTAAAATGTTTTTAAATATATTTCTAGCTAAATTTGTGATTTGATTGGATTTATTTGACGTATATATACTCAAAATATACCTGATTTATTTTTGGTATATTTCTAATATATATATGGTTTATATTGTTATTTTATTTGAATTCATGCATCATTGATTTGTGAATGTATGTTTTATATTTAATAATGAAGGGTATCAATAGAACGTGCTACCTAGTGGGCAGCACTAGGACGGAGTACGTACCGGTATGCTTATAGCATTTAGGCTATATTACTAACCTATTTGTGGATATTGATTGGTTATGATTATTTGATGTGTGAGATATGGTTTGGGTGTGATTGCTGGAGCTCGGTTGACCAAGTGTCTTGGGGCCAATCACACTGATAGTCAGACTGCTGGAGCTCGGTTGACTTAGTGTCTCGGGGCCAGTCTACTGTCCAAATGGAATAAGTGAATATTTTGGAATAAGTGAGCCTGTATGGCTAGAGTGTTGTCTAACACTGTTTTCGAGGTTACGATATCATAGGGTTCTATTTGATCCTTCATAAACGATGATTTTCAGTAAAATATATATAAAATGATTTTACAGCATCTGTGTGTATTTGTCTGTATATATACATATTAGATATATACTGTTGACTGTATGCATTGTCATTTAGTATGCATGTATATATATTATAGTAATTCACTCAGTGAGGTCTGACTCCCCTCCGTTGACTAATTTTTTAGGAGAGTCATCATCTTCAGACCTCAGTAGCAGGCCTGTACGCCGGATTTCTTCCGCCCCGACTTCTTTATGTAAACTGCTTATCTGAGCCTTGAGTTTTATTTTTATAATCTAAACACAACAGTAGTCATTAAACTGTTAAAGAGATATTGTATTATATTTGAACTGGATTTGTATTAAGAGTTTATATATATATGAGATGAGTATTTAACTTAAATCCAGTTGGTGGAAATGTTATTGTGATACTTATGATTTTTATTTCCGCTGCACTGTATTTTATTTAACTGTGATATTATTATTATTATTATTATTATTATTATTATTATTATTATTATTATTAGTGCATGTTTATTTTATTTTTAGGCTTGCTACGGGTTCCGGATTCGAAAGAATTCCCGTTCCCTAGCGCCGGTCATGGCCCCTGTTTGGGTCGTGACAAAGTTGGTATCAGAGCGGAGTTCTGTGTCAGGGCTTAGTTGTGTGAGTTGTGGCCCTAGTTTTCAGAGTTGTGTTTTCTTTTGGTAACTACTGTAGTGAATTAGGTTCGAGTATGTCTTGATGAGTATTCCTTGCTTTATTTTTCTGCGTTATTCCTTCGTAATCTATTTTGTCTGAATCTTTCCATTTGTCTTTTCAGAATGAGGAGGCGAGCGCGTGTCGCTCCACCGATCGTTGAGGCCGAGGATGATGAGTCTTTTCAGGATGAGGTTTTACCTCCTGAGCAACCAGTTAGACGTAGAGGTCGTGGCAGAGGTAGACCTCGAGGAGTGGCAGGTCGCCGTAGGCAGAGAGAGTTACAGGATGAGGAGCCTGTAGAGCCTGAGTTTGATGTTCCTGTGCCTCCAGTTGTTCAGCCTGCCTATCAGCAGGGTATGTCTGACCCTGAGGCAGCTTTGTTCTATGCCCGAGTTGGCAGGATTGCGTTTGATGGGACTTCTGATCCATTAGACTTTCTGCACGCGATTGAGACGAGGACTCGGACTGCTCACACCGAGTACCAGCGGATCATGATCATCGATTTGTCTGTCGAGGGACCAAAAATAATAAAATACACATTTAGTCGCGAAATAATATATACACTTATTATTCACATAATATTCTAAAATTATCACAATTAACTAATAGAATTTCAAACATTATATAATATTAATAAAAATTAAATTTTACAATTATTCAACACAACATAACATAACAAAATTCACATTTAATTGTATAAATAGTTTACTTATATAATAAAATTAGTTTTAAACCCAATTTATTTCCAAAATAGTATATATAATATATTTATTTGAAAACATTTTTTGAAAAATAATAAAAATAATATTAATTAGTTAAAATAGTAATTAATTTGTAAAAAATCATTTTATTACCTTAAATAATTATAAAATCAACAAAAATATAATATTTAACTATAATTAACACAAAATTATACATTTACCCCTATAATATCAAATATTTAATATACTTAAATATACTAAATAATTTTCTCAAAAATTATAGAAACTCATTAAAATTATTTAATCAACATATAATATACTAATATCAACCAAAACATATTTTTAACCAATAATTTCAATAAAAATACTTATTTAACTTAATAATTTAAAATACTCATAATTTATATAAATTCCATAAAAATTATATAAATTCATAAAAATTATTTTATTTATAAATAACCTTCTAATATCCACTAAAACACAAAATTAAACTCTAAATTCAATCAAAATGCACCTTTAATTCAATATTCCAAAATTTACAAAAACTATAAATATTTCTAAAAATTATATAATAATTCCCAAAAATTTAATTCCTCAACACCAAAATTAATAAAAATAAAATTAATAACAATAGATAATAACAATAATTTAACCAAATTCATAATTTAATTAATTAATTAATGAAAATTAATTATTTAGTAATAAAATAATAAAAAATTCACCAATATTAAAATAATTTCCAAAAATTATAACAAAAATAAATTCATGAAGCTCAAGCTATATAGATCATCATTTCTAAAGGAAATTATAAAGAAAACTATTAAACTCAAGCTAAAAAAATTAAGAAGAAATTTGACATAAACTAAAATCAATCAAAACTTACAAATGAATAAGTTTAAGCTTGAAAGGAGTTTGGGATCGTCTTCCCCACAGCTCAGGGAGTCGACCAAGCCAAGGAAGCCGAGCTCCCGCCGTCGGGAAGTCACCGGTGACCACTGCACCAAGCTGCTGCCACTGCTGACTCTGCATGTTGTCCACCAGCTAAAAGAGGAAGAAGAAGGTAGGGGAGAAGAGGTGTAATATCCCGTGTTTTTAAAATATTTTTACACAGTACCGGGATATGCAGAGTTAATAATTTCTGTATTTTATATGATATTTTTATGAGTTAATATGTATTTTAGACCTATTTTAATTACTGTGTTTTATATATAGTGTTTTACGTAAAATTTTCCCGGGACTTGCATTTTCGGGGAAATTTTCACGTAAACGATTTATTATTAATTATTTTAGATGTATTTACGGACTTGCATGAACTCATACATATTTTTAAATTATTAAATAAAGTCGGTGTGTGTATATTTATTTAATTAGGGTTTATTATTCGCTAATATTTTATTAAGTATTTAATTGTTTTAATTGTTATTTAATTAATTTTATTTGGTAAAAATTATTAAAATATTAATATTTTTATGTGTGTGGTGTATATTTGATGTGTGTAATTTAATATTATCTTAATATATAGTATAATATATATATATATATATATATATATATATATATATATATATATATATATATATATATATATATATATATATACATATATACATCAAAAATCAAAAAAATTTGCAAAATTACCAAATTGCCCCCGACATTTTCTTCTTCTTCTTCTTCTCCTTCCCACGCCCGACGACCACCACCCACCTCCACCGTCTGCAACTGCCGTTCCTTCACCGTCGGTGTGCCTCTCGGCTTGCCACCGTCGCCTCCAGCCATTTCCCGCCGCCAGCAGCTCCCTTCCCCGGCGCCGGCGAGCTAGTTTTCCATTTTTGGCCGAAACTTGATCCTCCGCCGTTTCTCCCTCCTCCGGCCACCGTTTTCGACACCGCCGGTCTCTTTCTTCTCCTTGAGCTCCGGTGAGTGTGATTCTAGCTTTGGTTTGAGCTAAAATGGTCTAGAATTGCTTAGTTTTCGATTTGTAAATTTCGGCCTATTAGGGTTTTCGATTTTTTTGAGCTTCGAATTGATTGATTCATGAAAACTTCCTTCACAAATGTTGTTCCTAGTAGCTTAATCTACATGTATGAATTTTTGTAGAATTTTTGGAGATTTTTTGGATTTTTGGGTATTTTTGAATATTTTAATATTATTTTCTAATTTTCGGAAATTAATTATTTAAATTATGAAATTGGAGTTTATGGTTGAATTGGGTGTTGAAATGAATTATAGGAATTTATTTGGAATTTTTATGAATTTCTAAGTATTTATTTTTAATTATTGAAGTTTAGGTGATTTTGGAAAATTAGGTTAAATGTGTTTTTAATGGAAATTAATTGGTTAATTGAGTTTAAATATTGATATTATTGATAAATATGTTGAGAAAATTAATTTTGGGTAATTGTATGATTTTTGGTGAATTTTTGAAGTAATTTAAGTATATTTATATATATAGGGGTATTTTGGTAATTTTACCCTAAATTGTCTAAAAATGTAATTTAATTGGTTTTAATATTTATTTAAGGTATAAAAATGATTTCTACAAATTATTTAGTATTTTTAACTAATTAAAACTATTTTTCGGGAATTATTTTCAATTATATATATAATATACGGTTTTTCTAATAAAATGAGTTTTAATCGGTTTTTACAGTGTTTTAAGGTTAATTATGTAATTTCTACGTATAAAATGTATTTCTGTGATTTAAGAATATGTTCGGTATATCTGGAATTTTTCTGTGTTGTGGACCCCGGTCGGTGGACTGTAGTTTGGAGTCCGACCGTGGGATTTTGATTGTGTTGAGCTTGTATTTCGAAGTGTGTTTCTTTGCAGGGTCGGCTCTACTCTTTTGAGTAGAGAGATGTCCGTTTTACAGGGGAGGTTCTATCGGATTTTTGGTAGAATTCTCGTAAAACGTGATATCCAGTTGAACCCTAATTTTTGATTCTGTGTTAAATACTCTAGATTGAATTCTAGGATTTCTATTAGGGTTACTCTGATATCGGTTATTTATTTCTTGTTTAGTTGCACCGAGACCGAGGGCTAGTGGACCAGGCCCGTCGGACCTGTCTCGTGGAGCGCATTAGGTGAGTTACTATATTATATATATATGCTTAGCATGCATGATTTAGAAAATGCATGTTTTATTTTGACTAAATATGCATAAATAATGTGATTTATATTCAAGTATATTTTTGGTATATTTTTGGTATATAATAAATTATATACATGTTTTGTTAATAAAATATATTTAAAATGTTTTTAAATATATTTTTAGTTTAATTCATGATTTGATTGAATTCATTTGACATATATATACTCAAAATATACCTGGTTTATGTTTGGTATATTTTCGGTATATATATGGTTTATATTGTTATTTCATTTATATTCATGCATCATTTATTTTTGTGAATGAATGTTTTATATTTAAGAATGAAGGATATCAATAGAACGTGCTACCTAGTGGGCAGCACTAGGACCGAGTACGTACCGGTACACCTATAGCTTTAGGCTATATTACTAACTATTTGTGGATATTGATTTGATTATGATTATTGATATGTGTGAGATGTGGTTTGGGTGTGATTGCTGGAGCTCGGTTGACCAAGTGTCTCGGGGCCAATCACACTGGCAGTCAGACTGCTGGAGCTCGGTTGACTTAGTGTCTCGGGGCCAGTCTACTGTCCAAATGGATTAAGTGGATATATTTGGAATAAGAGAGCCTGTATGGCCAGAGTGTTATTTAACACTATTTTCTGAGGTTGCGATATTCTAGGGTTCTATATGATCCTTCATAAAAGATGATTTTTCAGTAAAATATATAAAAATGATTTTTCTGCATTTGTGTGTATTTGCCTGTATATATATTAGATATATATATACTGTTGACTGTATGCATTATCACTTAGTGTGTATGTATATATATTATAGTAATTCACTCAGTGAGGTCTGACTCCCCTCCGTTGACTATTTTTCAGGAGAGTCAACTTCTTCAGACCTCAGTAGCAGGTCGATACGCCGGATTTCTTCTGCCCCGGCTTCTTTATGTAAATTGTCTACTTGAGTCTTATTTATTTTATCTAGACACTGCAGTAGTTGTAAATTAAAGTATTGGATTTTATGTACTTTATTTTAAAGAGATGTATTATGTTGAAACTGGATTTGTATTAAATATTATATATATGTGATGAGATGAGTTTTGAAATAAATCCAGTTGGTATGGATAATATTATGATTTTTATTTTTCGCTGCATATTATATTGTTACTGTTATGATGGCATGATTTATTTTATTTTTTAGGCTTGCTACGGGTTCCAGATTCGAAAGAATTCCCGTTCCCTAGCGCCGGTCATGGCCCCTATTTTGGGTCGTGACAAAGTTGGTATCAGAGCGAAGTTCGTATCAGAATGGAGTTCTGTGTCAGGGCTTAGTTATGTGAGTTGTGGCCCTAGTTTTAAAGTTGTGTTTTCTGTTGGACTACTGCAGTGTATTAGGTTCGAGTATGTCTTGATAAGTATTCCTTGCTTTAGTTTTCAGCGTTATTCCTCCGTTGTCTGTTTTGTCTGAATCTTTCCGTTTGTCTTTTCAGAATGAGGAGGCGAGCGCGTGTCGCTCCACCGGTCGTTGAGGCCGAAGATGATGAGTCTTTTCAGGATGAGGTTTTACCTCCTGAGCCGCCAGTTAGGCGTAGAGGTCGTGGCAGAGGTAGACCTCGAGGAGCGGCAGGTCGCCGTAGGCAGAGAGAGTTACAGGACGAGGAGCCTGTTGAGCCTGAGTTTGATGTTCCTGTTCCTCCAGTTGTTCATCCTGTTCAGCCTGCCTATCAGCAGGGTATGTCTGACCCTGAGGCAGCTTTGTTCTATGCCAGAGTTGGCAGGATTGCGTTTGATGGTACTTCTGATCCTTTAGATTTTCTGCATGCGATTGAGACTAGGACTCGGACTGCTCATACCGAGTACCAGCGGATCATGATTGTTGAGTTGTCTGTTGAGGGACCAGCTCTAGATTGGTTCATTCAGATGATCCAGCCCTATATGATGACGATGACGTGGGCTCAGTTTCGAGAGCGATTCATGAGAAGATTTTGTCCAGAGCCTCTTCGTTTGAGCTATCGTCTCCGATTGACTAGTATTTCTCGTGGAGATCGATCTGTAGAGGAGTATACCCGAGAGTTTCTTCGTCTGGGTAGATATGCCGAGGATCTGATGCGAGATCAGTATTTCACTGTTACTACGTATGTTACTGGTTTGGGTTCAGCTTTTGCTGGTATGCCTACAGCAGGTCTTACTCTGGAGTCTGTGATTGAGCTAGCTAAGGAGATTGAGCTGAGATTAGTTAGGCAGGGAGCGATGCCTGATTATTACCAGTTGGGAGTTCAGTCGAGTGGATTGCAGGCTACTCCATATTCGAGTTTTCATGTTGGTTCGAGTAGTCAGCAGCGAGGTTCGACTCAGCAGAGTCAGAGACAGCAGCAGCGAGTGCATCGGAGCAGTAGACATGGCCGTGGAGGTCAGCGTAGATCGTTTAGATTCAGGTCAGGTGCTTCGAGCAGCAGCAGTGGTCGTAGTTCTGGATCAGTGGCCAGTGTTTGTCAGACTTGTGGTAGAGTCCATCAGGGACCGTGTTATCTGACACCACTGACATGTTTCAGATGCGGACAGACAGGACATTTTGCCAGATCGTGTCCTTATTCCGGATATCAGCAGCAGCAGATTCCGCGATTCCCACAGCAGTCGATTGCTAGTGCAGCACCCGTGCCATTTCAGTTGCCACCAGCCCAGCATTAGAGTTCTACTCAGTTTGTTCCACAGCAGAGTCGTGGTAGAGGTACTAGAGGAGGTGCCAGAGGTGTTGGCCAGGCTTCTACCAGTCAGCAGGGAGGTCGAGGTCAGGCCAGAGTTTTTCATCTGACTCAGCAGGATGCTCAGGCATCTAATGCAGTCGTGGCAGGTATTCTTTCTGTTTGTTACCTGGATGCTTTGGTTTTGTTTGATCCGGGTGCCACGCATTCATTTGTTTCTCCTGTTTTTGCTTCTAAATCTTGTTGGCAAGCTTCGAGGATGGCTTTTCCTTTGTCTGTTGCCACTCCTCTGAGTGATTCTTTGGACACCGATATTGTTCTTTCTGGTTGTCCAGTTCTCATGGGAGATAGAGAATTATCCGCTGATTTGATTTTGTTGGATGTGATGGAGTTTGATGTTATTTTGGGAATGGATTGGTTATCTCAGTACTTTGCCATGGTAGATTGCAGGAATAAGGAGGTGATTTTTAGAATTCCTGGTGAAGTAGAATTTAAGTTTGTTGGTGATAGGAGTTCAGCACCTCAGAATCTTATTTCTGCTATTTCAGCTAGGAAGTTGTTGAGGAAAGGTTGTCAGGGGTTTTTGGCATTGGTCAGGGATACGTCAGTGGAGAAGTTGTCACTCACAGATGTTCCTATTGCTTGTGAGTTTCCTGATGTTTTTCCCGAGGAGTTGCCAGGTTTACCACCTCATAGAGAGATTGAGTTCTGTATTGATGTGGTTCCAGGTACTACTCCTATATCTATGCCACCCTATCATATGGCTCCTGCAGAGTTGAGAGAGTTAAAGGAGCAATTGCGAGAGTTGTTGGATAAAGGTTTTATCAGACCTAGTGTTTCCCCTTGGGGTGCACCAGTCCTGTTTGTGAAGAAGAAGGATGGTACCCTGAGACTGTGCATTGACTATAGAGAGCTGAATAAGGTGACAGTGAAGAACAAGTATCCTCTCCCGAGGATAGATGATTTATTTGATCAGTTACAAGGTGCACAGTTCTTTTCTAAGGTCGACTTGAGGTCAGGTTATCATCAGCTGCGGATCAGTGAAGCTGATATTCCTAAGACAGCTTTCCGCACTAGATATGGCCATTATGAGTTTCTGGTGATGTCTTTTGGTTTGACTAATGCACCAGCAGCTTTTATGGATCTGATGAACAGAGTATTCAGACCGTATGTGGATCAGTTTGTAGTAGTCTTCATTGATGATATACTGGTATATTCAAGGAGTATGGAAGAGCATGTATATCATTTGAGGATTGTACTACAGACATTGAGAGATCGTCAGCTTTATGCTAAATTCTCGAAGTGTGATTTCTGGATGGAGAGTGTTTCTTTTCTTGGACACGTAGTGTCTAAAGAAGGTATTCAAGTTGATCCACAGAAGGTTGAGGCAGTATCTGAGTGGCCTAGACCTACTTCAGTTACTGAAATTCGGAGTTTTCTGGGTTTAGCCGGGTATTATAGGCGGTTTGTGCAGGATTTTTCCAGGATTGCAGCCCCTATGACTCGCTTGACTCAGAAGAATGTTAGATTCGAGTGGTCAGAAGCTTGTGAGAATAGTTTTCAGTTGTTGAAGGAGAAGTTGACCACAGCGCCAGTATTAGCTTTGCCTAATAGTGTGGATAAGTTCACAGTTTACTGTGATGCCTCTAGAATTGGTCTTGGTTGTGTGTTGATGCAGAATGGAAGGGTGATAGCCTATGCTTCGAGGCAGTTGAAGAAGCATGAGCAGAACTATCCCACACATGATCTGGAGATGGCTGCAGTGATCTTTGCTTTAAAGATTTGGAGACATTATTTGTACGGGGTGACTTGTGAGATATTTACTGATCACAAGAGCCTTAAGTACATTTTTTAGCAGCGAGATCTGAATTTGAGGCAGAGAAGATGGTTGGAATTGTTGAAGGATTATGATTGCGAGATCTTATATCATCCGGGTAAAGCTAATGTGGTAGCAGATGCCTTGAGTAGGAAGTCCTCAGGTAGTCTTGCTCACATCGGTGTTGAGAGAAGACCATTGATCCAAGAGTTGCATTTGTTGGTGGATCAAGGTCTGATGATGAAGATTAGTAGATCAGGTGGACTGTTAGCTCAGTTTAAAGTACGATATGTACTGAGGGATAGGATTAAAGCAGCTCAGAGCCGAGATCCTATTCTAGAAGAGCTTGCAGAGAATGTCAAAGCAGGGAAGTTCACTGATTTCACACTTGATGATGATGGTGTGTTGTGGATCAGTGGTAGATTGTGTGTTCCTGATGTGGATGACTTGAGAGAAGAGATCCTAGAGGAAGCACATTCTACAGCCTACAGCGTTCATCCGGGTGTTACTAAGATGTACCACAGTATCAGAGATCTATACTGGTGGGATGGATTGAAGAAGGATGTTGCTGATTATGTTGCTAAGTGCTTGACGTGTCAGCAAGTGAAAGCTGAACATCAGAAGCCTTCTAGGAAGCTTCAGCCTCTTCCTATTCCCGAGTGGAAGTGGGAAAGGATAGCTATGGATTTTGTGGTCGATTTACCTCGTTCGAAGGATGGATACGATTCCATCTGGGTGATTGTAGACAGGTTGACGAAGTCTGCACATTTCTTGCCTGTGAAAGCCACATATTCAATTGCTAGATTGGCGAAGTTGTATGTGAAGCATATTGTGTGCCTTCATGGAGTACCTGTGTCCATTGTGTCAGATAGAGGTTCGGTGTTTACTTCTCGTTTTTGGCAGAAGTTGCAAGAAGCGATGGGCACTAGGTTGGATTTCAGTACTGCTTTTCATCCTCAGACAGATGGTCAGTCTGAGAGGACGATCCAGACACTGGAAGATATGTTGAGGATGTGTGTCTTGGATTTGGGAGGTAGCTGGGATGATCATTTGTCGCTTGTTGAGTTTGCATATAATAACAGCTACCATAGCAGTATTGGCATGGCACCATACGAGGCGTTGTATGGAAGGAAATGTAGATCCCCGTTGAGTTGGGATGAGATTGGTGAGAGAGCTTTGACTGGACCAGAGATGGTTCAGGATGCTGCAGAGAAAGTCGCCGTGATCAAGCGCAGATTAGAGACCGCAGTTAGTAGACAGAAGAGTTATGCGGATCCTAGGCGCAGAGATGTGGAGTTTCAGGTTGGAGGTTTCGTTTTTCTGAAAGTATCTCCGATGAAGGGTGTGATGAGATTTGGCAGGAAGGGTAAGTTAACACCGAGATATATTGGACCGTTTGAGATTCTGGAGAGAGTTGGCACTGTTGCATATCGGTTGGATTTGCCTCCGAGTATGTCACAGGTGCATCCAGTATTTCATATCTCGATGTTGAGGAAGTATATCTCAGATCCTTCACACGTGTTGCAGCCCGACAGTGTAGAAGTGAGTGAAGATTTGACGTTTGTGGAAGAACCTGTGGCGATCGTTGATTATCAAGTTCGACAGTTGCGATCGAAGCAGATTCCGATGGTCAAAGTTCTGTGGCGTAGCGACAGAGTTGAAGAGCATACGTGGGAGACCGAAGCTGAGATGCGAGCTTCTTACCCGTATCTCTTTCCTTCTTGATCTTATCTTTTGGAATTCGGGGACGAATTCTTGTAAGGGGGGAAGACTGTAATATCCCGTGTTTTTAAAATATTTTTACACAGTACCGGGATATGCAGAGTTAATAATTTCTGTATTTTATATGATATTTTTATGAGTTAATATGTATTTTAGACCTATTTTAATTACTGTGTTTTATATACAGTGTTTTACGTAAAATTTTCCCGGGACTTGCATTTTCGGGGAAATTTTCACGTAAACGATTTATTATTAATTATTTTAGATGTATTTATGGACTTGCATGAACTCATACATATTTTTAAATTATTAAATAAAGTCGGTGTGTGTATATTTATTTAATTAGGGTTTATTATTCCCTAATATTTTATTAAGTATTTAATTGTTTTAATTGTTATTTAATTAATTTTATTTGGTAAAAATTATTAAAATATTAATATTTTTATGTGTGTGGTGTATATTTGATGTGTGTAATTTAATATTATTTTAATATATAGTATAATATATATATATATACATATATACATCAAAAATCAAAAAAATTTGCAAAATTACCAAATTGCCCCCGACATTTTCTTCTTCTTCTTCTTCTTCTCCTTCCCACGCCCGATGACCACCACCCACCTCCACCGTCTGCAACTGCCGTTCCTTCACCGTCGGTGTGCCTCTCGGCTTGCCACCGTCGCCTCCAGCCGTTTCCCGTCGCCAGCAGCTCCCTTCCCCGGCGCCGGCGAGCTAGTTTTCCATTTTTGGCCGAAACTTGATCCTCCGCCGTTTCTCCCTCCTCCGGCCACCATTTTCAACACCGCCGGTCTCTTTCTTCTCCTTGAGCTCCGGTGAGTGTGATTCTAGCTTTGGTTTGAGCTAAAATGGTCTAGAATTGCTTAGTTTTCGATTTGTAAATTTCGGCCTATTAGGGTTTTCGATTTTTTTGAGCTTCGAATTGATTGATTCATGAAAACTTCCTTCACAAATGTTGTTCCTAGTAGCTTAATCTACATGTATGAATTTTTGTAGAATTTTTGGAGATTTTTTGGATTTTTGGGTATTTTTGAATATTTTAATATTATCTTCTAATTTTCGGAAATTAATTATTTAAATTATGAAATTGGAGTTTATGGTTGAATTGGGTGTTGAAATGAATTATAGGAATTTATTTGGAATTTTTATGAATTTCTAAGTATTTATTTTTAATTATTGAAGTTTAGGTGATTTTGGAAAATTAGGTTAAATGTGTTTTTAATGGAAATTAATTGGTTAATTGAGTTTAAATATTGATATTATTGATAAATATGTTGAGAAAATTAATTTTGGGTAATTGTATGATTTTTGGTGAATTTTTGAAGTAATTTAAGTATATTTATATATATAGGGGTATTTTGGTAATTTTACCCTAAATTGTCTAAAAATGTAATTTAATTGGTTTTAATATTTATTTAAGGTATAAAAATGATTTCTACAAATTATTTAGTATTTTTAACTAATTAAAACTATTTTTCGGGAATTATTTTCAATTATGTATATAATATACGGTTTTTCTAATAAAATGAGTTTTAATCGGTTTTTACAGTGTTTTAAGGTTAATTATGTAATTTCTACGTATAAAATGTATTTCTGTGATTTAAGGATATGTTCGGTATATCTGGAATTTTTCTGTGTTGTGGACCCCGGTCGGTGGACTATAGTTTGGAGTCCGACCGTGGGATTTTGATTGTGTTGAGCTTGTATTTCGAAGTGTGTTTCTTTGCAGGGTCGGCTCTACTCTTTTGAGTAGAGAGATGTCCGTTTTACAGGGGAGGTTCTGCCGGATTTTCGGTAGAATTCTCGTAAAACGTGATATCCAGTCAAACCCTAATTTTCGATTCTGTGTTAAATACTCTAGATTGAATTCTAGGATTTCTATTAGGGTTACTCTGATATCGATTATTTATTTCTTGTTTAGTTGCGCCGAGACCGAGGGCTAGTGGACCAGGCCCGTCGGACCTGTCTCGTGGAGCGCATTAAGTGAGTTACTATATTATATATATATGCTTAGGATGCATGATTTAGAAAATGCATGTTTTATTTTGACTAAATATGCATAAATAATGTGATTTATATTCAAGTATATTTTTGGTATATTTTTGGTATATAATAAATTATATACATGTTTTGTTAATAAAATATATTTAAAATGTTTTTAAATATATTTTTAGTTTAATTCATGATTTGATTGAATTCATTTGACATATATATACTCAAAATATACCTGGTTTATGTTTGGTATATTTTCGGTATATATATGGTTTATATTGTTATTTCATTTATATTCATGCATCATTTATTTTTGTGAATGAATGTTTTATATTTAAGAATGAAGGATATCAATAGAACGTGCTACCTAGTGGGCAGCACTAGGACCGAGTACGTACCGGTACGCCTATAGCTTTAGGCTATATTACTAACTATTTGTGGATATTGATTTGATTATGATTATTGATATGTGTGAGATGTGGTTTGGGTGTGATTGCTGGAGCTCGGTTGACCAAGTGTCTCGAGGCCAATCACACTGGCAGTCAGACTGCTGGAGCTCGGTTGACTTAGTGTCTCGGGGCCAGTCTACTGTCCAAATGGATTAAGTGGATATATTTGGAATAAGAGAGCCTGTATGGCCAGAGTGTTGTTTAACACTATTTTCTGAGGTTGCGATATTCTAGGGTTCTATATGATCCTTCATAAAAGATGATTTTTCAGTAAAATATATAAAAATGATTTTTCTGCATTTGTGTGTATTTGCCTGTATATATATTAGATATATATATACTGTTGACTGTATGCATTATCACTTAGTGTGTATGTATATATATTATAGTAATTCACTCAGTGAGGTCTGACTCCCCTCTGTTGACTATTTTTCAGGAGAGTCAACTTCTTCAGACCTCAGTAGCAGGTCGATACGCCAGATTTCTTCCGCCCCGGCTTCTTTATGTAAATTGTCTACTTGAGTCTTATTTATTTTATCTAGACACTGCAGTAGTTGTAAATTAAAGTATTGGATTTTATGTACTTTATTTTAAAGAGATGTATTATGTTGAAACTGGATTTGTATTAAATATTATATATATGTGATGAGATGAGTTTTGAAATAAATCCAGTTGGTATGGATAATATTATGATTTTTATTTTCCGCTGCATATTATATTGTTACTGTTATGATGGCATGATTTATTTTATTTTTTAGGCTTGCTACGGGTTCCGGATTCGAAAGAATTCCCGTTCCCTAGCGCCGGTCATGGCCCCTGTTTTGGGTCGTGACAAGAGGGAAGGAGATGGTGGCTCGGGGAGGGTTTAGATGGTGCTGGTAGAGGCTGAAGAATAGCAAGGAAGAAGAAGAAGCACTGTGACAAGGAAGGGGTCGGGATTTACAGGAAGAAGAGGAGAGAAAATCCCGCACTCATGTTTTTGTATAATAATAATAATAATAATATAACTTTAATTCAATTAAATCTCTACCACTCATAAATAAAAAAAATATCCCACTCATTTAAATATACATATATATGTGTTATAAAATAATTTAAATTCAGTCTAAATAAATCTCCGCCACTTATTTTAATCCAATAATAATAATAATAATAATATAATATCCCGAGTTTTTAAATAGTTTTACACTGCATCGGGATATGCAGTGTTAATAAATTTTGTATATTATATTGATATTTTATGAGTTTGTTATTTAACTAAAGCTAATTTTAATTGTTTTATATTGTTTTAAGTACTTTACGTAAAATTTTCCCGAAACTTGCATTTTCGATAAAATCGATACGTAAATTGTTTATTATTAATTATTTTAAATAGATTTCCTCATTTGCAAGAACTCATATATATTTTTAAAGTACTAAATAAAGTGTATATATGTGTGTATATATTTAAATTAAAATAGGGTTTAATTAATTACCCTAATTTTTATTATTTATTATTAGTTTTAATATTATTTAATTATTTTTTTAGTGTATAAGTTATTAAAAATATAAAATTATGTGTGTGGTGTGTATTTAATATGTGTGGGAATATATATTATTATAATATATAGTTTGAATATATATATATATATATATATATATATACATACCTAATTAATTATCAAAAATATAAAGTTTGATTTATTTACGTTCTTGCCATCGTCTCCTTCTTCAACCCGACGCACGCCCTACCACCCACAACCACCATCTGTCACGCTGTTCTCTTGCTGTCGGTGTGCCTCCCAGCATGCCACCTCCTTCCTCAGCCTTCCACGCCACCTGTTGCAACCATTTCCGACGTCGGGAAGATTATTTTGGTCGGAGAAGCCTAAACTCTTCTCAACGTTGATCAAGCCGATTCCGGCCACCGTTTTCGACACCGCTGGTGTCTATCTTCTCCTTGAGCTCCGGTGAGTGTGATTCCAAGCTTTGTTTCACTTAAAAAGGTCTAGATTTCCCTAGGTTTTGATTTTACAATTTTGGCCTATTAGGGTTCTTGATTTTTTTGAGCTTAAATTTGATTGATTCATGAAAAATTCCTTCATAAATGTTGATCCTAGTAGCTTAATAATCATGTGTGAATTTTTGTAGAATTTTTGGAATTTATTTTGATTTTTGGGTATTTTTGAATATTTTATTATTATTTTCTAATTTTCGAAATTAATTAATTAAACTATGAAATTGTGTTTTATGATAAATATAGGTGTTTAAATGAATTATAGAAATTTATTTGGAATTTTTGTGAATTTTTATGTATTTATTTTAAATTTATTTAGTTTATGTAATTTTGGAAAAATAGGGTTAATTGTGTGTTTAATTGAAATAAATTAGTTAATTGAGTTTATTTATTGATATTATTGATATTTATGTTGAGAAAATTAATTTTTAGCAATTATATTATTTTTGGTGAATTTTTGGATTTATTTTAGTATATTTATATATATAGGGGTATTTTGGTAATTTTACCCTAAATTGGCTAAAAATGTAATTAAATTGGTTTTAATAGTTATTTAAGGTATAAAAATTATTTCTAAAAATTATTTAGTATTTTTAACTAATTAAAACTATTTTTCGTAAATTATTTTCAAATTATATATATAATATACGATTTTTCTAAATAAATGAGTTTTTATCGGTTTTTACTGTGTTTTAGGATTAATTACGTAATTTCTACTTATAAAATGTATTTTTAGTATATAAGGGTATTTTTGGTATTTTGTAAATACTCTGTAAATTGTGGACCTCGGTCGGTAAACTATAGTTTAGAGTCCGATCGAGGGATTGTGATTGAGAATTTTGTGTTATTTTCGAAGTGTGTTTCTTTGCAGGGCCGGCTCTACTCTTTGAGTAGAGAGATGTCTATTTTACGGGGGAGGTTCTGCCGGATTTTTGGTAGAATTCTCGTAAAATGTGATGTCCGATCGGATTTTGATTTAATTCTGTGTCTAGTGATCTAGATCGAGTCTTTAGAACTTCTGTAGATGTATTATGATATTCTGTGGTCGTCTGCTTGTTTAGTTGCGTTGAGACCGAGGCCTAGTGGACCAGGCCCATCGGACCCATCTCGAGGAGCACACTAATTGTGAGTTACTATTATATATATATATATATATATATATATGCTTTAGGGTGCATGATTTAGAAATGTATGTTTTATTTTGATTAATTATGCATAAATAATTCAATTACTATTTAAGTTTATTTTTAGTTTATTTTGGTTTATCTTTAGTTTATTTTCGGTATATTTTAAATTATATGCATGTTTTGCTAATAAATTAGGTTTAAAATGTTTTTGAATATATTTCTAGTTTATTTCGTAATCTATCTGGATTTCTTTGACGTATATATACTCGAAATATACCTGGTTTATTTTTGGTATATTTTTAGTATATATATGGTTTATGTTGCTATTTTATTCAATTCATGCATCATTTACTTTTATGAATGTATGCTTTATATTTTAATGAAGGATATTAATATAACGTGCTACCTAGTGGGCAACACTAGGATCAAGTACGTACCGATACGCTTATAGCATTTAGGCTATATTACTAACCATTTATGGATATTGGTTGGATATGATTATTTGATGTGTGATATGATTTGGGAGTGTGATTGCTGGAGCTTGGTTAACCAAGTGTCTCGGGGCCAATCACACTGATAGTCAAACTACTAGAGCTCGATTGACTTAGTGTCTCGTAAAATGTGATATCCAGTCGAACCCTAATTTCTGATTCTGTGTTAAAAACTCTAGATCGAATTCTAGGATTTCTATTAGGTTTATTCTAATGTCTATCGTTATTTGTTTGTTTAGTTGCGCCGAGACCGAGGGCTAGTGGACCAGGCCCGTCGGACCCGTCTCGTGGAGCGCACTAGGTGAGTTACTATACTATATATATATGCTTAGGATGCATGATTTAGAAATGCATGTTTTATGTTGATTAAATATGCATAAATAATTTGATTATTTCTTAAGTTTATATTAAGTATATTTTTGGTTTATTTTTGGTATATAATAAATTATATACATGTTTTGTTAATAAAATATATTTAAAATGTTTTTAAATATATTTTTAGTTTAATTTATGATTTGACTGGATTTATTTGACGTATATATACTCGAAATATACCTGGTTTACTTTTGGTATATTTCTGGTATATATATGGATTATATTGTTATTTCATTTACGTTCATGCATCATTTATTTTTGTGAATGAATCTTTTATATTATTTAATGATGAAGGATATCGATAGAACGTGCTACCTAGTGGGCAACACTAGGACCGAGTACGTACCGGTATGCCTATAGCTTTAGGCTATATTACTAACTATTTGTGGATATTGATTTGATGTGATTATTGATGTGTGAGATGTGGTTTGTGGGTGTGATTGCTGGAGCTCGGTTGACCAAGTGTCTCGGGGCCAATCACACTGGCAGTCAGACTGCTGGAGCTCGGTTGACTTAGTGTCTCGGGGCCAGTCTACTGTCTAAATGGATTAAGTGGATATATTTGGAATAAGTGAGCCTGTATGGCTAGAGTGTTGTTTAACACTATTTTCTGAGGTTGCGATATTCTAGGGTTCTATATGATCCTTCATAAAAGATGATTTTCAATAAAATATATATAAAATGATTTTATTGTATCTGTGTGTATATTTGCCTGTATATATACATATTATATATATACTGTTGATTGTATGCATTATCACTTAGTGTGTATGTATATATATTATAGTAATTCACTCAGTGAGGTCTGACTCCCCTCCGTTGACTATTTTCAGGAGAGTCAACTTCTTCAGACCTCAGTAGCAAGTCGATACGCTGGATTTCTTCCGCCCTGGCTTCTTTGTGTAAATCATTTACTTGAGTCTTATTTATAATCTAGATACTGCAGTAGTTATGAATTAAAGTATTGGATTTCATGTATTTTATTTAAAGAGATGTATTATATTGAAACTGGATTGTATTAAAGAGATTTTATATATGAGATGAGATTTGATTTAAATCCAGTTGGTAAAAATGTTATTATGATATTTATGATTTTTATTTCCGCTGCATATATATATTATTGTTATTGTTACTATTGCATGTTTTATTTTATTTTTAGGCTTGCTACGGGTTCCGGATTTGAAAGAATTCCCGTTCCCTAGCGCCGGTCATGGCCCCTATTTTGGGTCGTGAAAAAGTTGGTATCAGAGCGGAGTTCTGTGTTAGGGCTTAGTTATGTGAGTTGTGGCCCTAGTTTTAAAGTTGTGTTTTTTGTTGGACTACTGCAGTGTATTAGGTTCGAGTGTGTCTTGATAAGTATTCCTTACTGTAGTTTTCAGCGTTATTCCTCCATTGTCTGTTTTGTCTGAATCTTTCCGTTTGTCTTTTTAGTATGAGGAGGCGAGCGCATGTCGCTCCACCGGTCGTTGAGGCTGAGGATGATGAGTCTTTTCAGGATGAGGTTTTACCTCCTGAGCAGCCAGTTAGACGTAGAGGTCATGGCAGAGGTAGACCTCGAGGAGCGGCAGGTCCCTGTAGGCAGAGAGAGTTACAGGACGAGGAGCCTGTTGAGCCTGAGTTTGATGTTCCTGTTCCTCCAGTTGTTCAGCCTGTTCAGCCTACCTATCAGTAGGGTATGTCTGACCCTAAGGCAGCTTTGTTCTATGCCCGAGTGGGCAGGATTGCGTTTGATGGTACTTTCGATCCGTTAGATTTTCTGCATGCGATTGAGACTAGGACTCGGACTGCTCATACCGAGTACCAACGGATTATGATTGTAGAGTTGTTTGTCGAGGGACCAGCTCTATACTGGTTTATTCAAATGATCCAGCCTTATATGATGACGATGACATGGGCTCAGTTTCGAGAGCGATTTATGAGGAGATTTTGTCCAGAGCCTCTTCGTTTGAGCTATTGTCTTCGTTTGGCCAGTATTTCTCGTGGAGATCGATCTGTAGAGGAGTATACCCGAGAGTTTCTTCATCTGGGTAGATATGCAGAGGATCTGATGTGAGACCAGTATTTTGCAGTCACTACTTACGTTACTGGTTTGGGTTCAGCTTTTGTTGGTATGCCTACAGCAGGCCTTACTCTCGAGTCTGTGATTGAGTTGGCTAAAGAGATTGAGTTGAGGCTAGTTAGGCAGGGAGCGATGCCTGATTATTACCAGCTAGGAGTTCAGTCAAGTGGATTGCAGGCTACTCCATATTCGAGTTTTCATGTTGGATCGAGCAGTCAGCAGCGAGGTCCGACTCAGCAGAGTCAGAGACAGCAGCAGCGAGTGCATCGAAGCAGTAGACATGGCCGTGGAGGTCAGCGTAGATCATTCAGATTTGGGTCAGGTGCTTTGAGCAGCAACAGTGGTCGTAATTCTGGATCAACGGCCAGTGTTTGTCAGACTTGTGGTAGAGTCCATCAGGGACCGTGTTATCTGACACCACTGACATGCTTCAGATGTGGGCAGACAGGACATTTTGCCAGATCGTGTCCTTATTCCGGGTATCAGCAGTAGCAGATTCCGTGATTCCCACAGCAGTCGATTGCTAGTGCAGCACCCGTGCCATTTCAGTTACCACCAGCCCAGCATCAGAGTTCCACTCAGTTTGTTCCATAGCAGAGTCATGGTAGAGGTACTAGAGGAGGTGCCAGAGGTGTTGGCCAGGCTTCTACCAGTCAGCAGGGAGGTCGAGGTTAGGCCAGAGTCTTTCATCTTACTCAGCAGGATGCTCAGGCATCTAATGCAGTCGTGGCAGGTATTGTTTCTATTTGTTACCTAGATGATTGGGTTTTGTTTGATCCGGTTGCCACGCATTCGTTTGTTTCTCTTATTTTTGCTTCTAAATCTTGTTGGCAAGCTTCGAGGATGGCTTTTCCTTTGTCTGTTGCCACTCCTCTGAGCGATTCCTTAGACGCCGATATTGTTCTTTCTGGTTGTCCAGTTCTCGTGGGAGATAGAGAATTACCCGTTGATCTGATTCTGTTGGATATGATGGAGTTTGATGTTATTTTGGGAATGGATTGGTTATCTCAGCACTATGCCGTGGTAGATTGCAGGAATAAAGAGGTGACTTTCAGAATTCCTAGTGAAGTAGAATTTAAGTTTGTTGGTGATAGGAGTTCAGCACCTCAGAATCTTATTTCTGCTATTACAGCTAGGAAGTTGTTGAAGAAAGGTTGTCAGGGATATTTGGCATTGGTCAGGGATACTTCAGTGGAGAAGTTGTCACTCACAAATGTTTCGGTTGCTTGTGAGTTTCCTGATGTTTTTCCCGAGGAGTTGCCAGGTTTACCACCTCATAGAGAGATTGAGTTCTGTATAGATGTGGTACCAGGTACTACTCCTATATCTATGCCACCCTATCGTATGGCTCCTGCAAAGTTGAAAGAGTTGAAGGAGCAGTTGCAAGAGTTGTTGGATAAAGGTTTTATCAGACCTAGTGTTTCTCCTTGGGGTGCACCAGTCTTGTTTGTGAAGAAGAAGGATGGTACCCTGAGACTGTGCATTGACTACAGAGAGCTGAATAAGGTGACAGTGAAGAACAAGTATCCTCTTCCGAGGATAGATTATTTGTTTGATCAGCTACAGGGTGCACAGTTCTTTTCTAAGGTTGACTTGAGGTCGAGTTATCATCAGCTGTGTATCAGTGAATCTGATATTCCTAAGACAGCATTCCGCGCTAGATATGGTCATTATGAGTTTCTGGTGATGTCTTTTGGTTTGACTAATGCACCAGCAGCTTTTATGGACCTGATGAATAGGGTATTCAGACCGTATGTGGATCAGTTTGTGGTAGTCTTCATTGATGATATACTGGTTTATTCGAGGAGTATGGAAGAGCATGTATATCACTTGAGGATTGTACTATAGACACTGAGAGATCATCAGCTTTATGCTAAATTCTCAAAGTGTGATTTCTGGATGGAGAGTGTTTCTTTTCTTGGACACGTAGTGTCTAAAGAAGGTATTTAGGTTGATCCACAGAAGATTGAAGCAGTATCTGAATGGCCTAGACCTACTTCTGTCATAGAGATTCAAATTTTTCTGGGTTTAGCCGGGTATTATAGGCAGTTTGTGTAGGATTTTTCCAGAATAGCAGCCCCTATGACTCGCTTGACTCAAAAGAATGTTAGATTCGAGTGGTCAGAAGCTTGTGAGAACAGTTTCCAGTTGTTGAAGGAGAAATTGACCACCACCCCAATATTAGCTTTGCCTAATAGTGTGGATAAGTTCACAGTTTACTGTGATGCCTCTAGAATTGGTCTTGGTTGTGTGCTGACGCAGAATGGAAGGGTGATAGCCTATGCTTCGAGGCAGTTGAAGAAGCATGAGCAGAACTATCCTACACATGATCTTGAGATGGCTGCAGTGATCTTTGCTTTGAAGATTTGGAGACATTATTTGTACGGGGTGACTTGTGAGATATTTACTGATCACAAGAGCCTTAAGTACATTTTCCAGTAGCGAGATTTGAATTTGAGGCAGAGAAGATGGTTGGAATTGTTGAGGGATTATGATTGTGAGATTCTGTATCATCCGGGTAAAGCTAATGTGGTAGCAGATGCCTTGAGTAGGAAGTCCTCAGGTAGTCTTGCTCACATCAGTGTAGAGAGGAGACCATTGATCCAAGAGTTGCATCTGTTGGTGGATCAAGGTCTGTTGATGAAGATCAGCAGATCAAGTGGACTTCTAGCTCAATTTAAAGTACGATCTGTACTGAGGGATAGGATTAAAGCAGCTCAGAGCCGAGATCCTATTCTGGAAGAGCTTGCAGAGAATGTCAGAGCAGGGAAGTTCACTGATTTCACACTCGATGATGATGGTGTGTTGTGGATCAGTGGTAGATTGTGTGTTCCTGACGTGGATGACTTGAGAGACGAGATCCTAGAGGAAGCACATTCTACAGCTTATAGCGTACATCCAGGTGTCACTAAGATGTATCATAGTATCAGAGATCTATACTGGTGGGATGGATTGAAGAAGGATGTCGCTGATTATGTTACGAAGTGCTTGACATGTCAACAAGTGAAAGCCGAACATCAGAAGCCTTCTGGGAAGCTTCAGCCTCTTCCTATTCCCGAGTGGAAGTGGGAAAGGATAGCTATGGATTTTGTGGTAGGTTTACCTCGTTCGAAGGATGGATACGACTCCATCTGGGTGATTGTAGATAGGTTGACGAAGTCTGCACATTTCTTGCCTGTGAAAGCCACATATTCAGTTGCTAGATTGGCGAAGCTGTATGTGAAGCATATTGTGTGCCTTCATAGAGTACCTGTGTCCATTGTGTCAGATAGAGGTTCAGTGTTTACTTCTCGTTTTTGGCAGAAGTTGCAAGAAGCGATGGGCACTAGGTTGGATTTCAGTACTGCTTTCCATCCTCAGACAGATGGCCAGTCTGAGAGGACGATCCAGACACTGGAAGATATGTTGAGGATGTGTGTCCTGGATTTGGGAGGTAGCTGGGATCATCATTTGTCGCTTATTGAGTTTGCATATAATAACAGCTACCATAGCAGTATTGGTATGGCACCATATGAGGCGTTATATGGAAGGAAGTGTAAATCCCCTTTGAGCTGGGATGAGATTGGTGAGAGAGCTTTGACTGGACCTGAGATGGTTCAGGATGCTGCAGAGAAAGTCACCGTGATCAAGCGCAGATTAGAGACTGCAGTTAGTAGACAGAAGAGTTATGCGGATCCTAGGCACAGAGATGTGGAGTTTCAGGTTGGAGATTTTATTTTTTTGAAAGTATCTCTGATGAAGGGTGTGATGAGATTTGGCAGGAAGGGTAAGTTAGCAC
Organism: Mallotus nudiflorus; assembly: GCA_947683625.1. Taxonomy (NCBI): domain Eukaryota; kingdom Viridiplantae; phylum Streptophyta; class Magnoliopsida; order Malpighiales; family Euphorbiaceae; genus Mallotus; species Mallotus nudiflorus. The sequence goes on along the minus strand of CANTUR010000073.1, from coordinate 102,256 downwards.
CAAGATACATTGGACTGTTTGAGATTCTGGAGAGAGTTGGCACTGTTTCATATCGTTTGGATTTGCCTCTGAGTATGTCACAAGTGCATCCAGTATTTCATATCTCGATGTTAAGGAAGTATATCTCAGACCCTTCACACGTGTTGCAACCTGACAGTGTGGAAGTAAGCGAAGATTTGACGTTTGTGGAAGAAGCTGTGGCGATCGTTGATTATCAAGTTCGACAGTTGCGATCAAAGCAGATTCCAATGATCAAGGTTCTGTGGCGTAGCGACAGAGTCGAGGAGCATACGTGGGAGACTGAAGCTGAGATGCGAGCTTCTTACCCGTATCTCTTTCCTTCCTGATCCTGTAATCTTATCTTTTGGAATTCAGGGACGAATTCTTGTAAGGGGGGAAGACTGTAATATCCCGTGTTTTTAAAATATTTTTACACTGTACCGGGATATACAATGTTAATAATTTGTGTATATATTACGATATTTTCATGAGTTGATATGTATTTAAAATCTATTTTAATTACTGTGTCTTATTTACAGTGTTTTACGTAAAATTTTCCCGGTACTTGCATTTTCGGGGAAATTTTCATGTAAACAATGTATTATTAATTATTTTAAATGTATTTTCGGACTTGCATGAACTCATACGTATTTTTAAAATACTAAATAAAGCCTATGTGTGTGTATATTTATTTAATTAGGGTTTAATATATATTACCCTAATATTTTATTATTTGTTTATTTATTTATTGTTATTTAATTATTTTACGAATTATTAAATTATTAAAATTATTTTATTATTTTCTTTTTTCTTTTTCTTTTTTTCTTTTTTTTTTTCTTTTCTTTTTCTTTCCTTTCTTTTTTCTTTTTTCTTCTTCTTCTTCTTCTTCTCCCGTGCGCCCGACCACCACCCCTCATCGTCTGTAACTCCGATCACCTACCGTCGGTGTGCCTCCCGGCTTGCCACCGTCGTTCCCAGCCGTCCCCCACCGCCAACAGCTCCCTTCTTCGGCGTCGGTAGCTCCTTTTTCTTCCTTTGGCCGAAACTTCTTCCCTTTGTCGTCGATGACGATTCCGGCCACCATTTTTGACACCGCCGGTCTCTTTCTTCTCCTTGAGCTCCGGTGAGTGTGATTCTAGCTTTTGTTTTAGCTGAAATGGTTTAGATTTGCTTAGGTTTCGATTTTTCGAATTCGGTCACATTAGGATTTTTGATTTTTTTGAGCTTCGAATTGATTGATTCATGGAAACTCCCTTCACAAATGTTGATCCTAGTAGCTTAATCTACACGTATGAATTTTTGTGGAATTTTTGGAGATTTTTTGGATTTTTGGGTATTTTTGAATATTTTAATATTATTTTCTAATTTTCGGAAATTAATTATTTAAATTATGAAATTGGAGTTTATGGTTAAATTAGGTGTTGAAATGAATTATAGGAATTTATTTGGAATTTTTATGAATTTCTAAGTATTTATTTTGAATTATTGAAGTTTATGGAATTTTGGAAAATTAGGTTAAATGTGTTTTTATTTGAAATTAATTGGTTAATTGAGTTTAATTATTGATATTATTGATAAATATGTTGAGAAAATTAATTTTGGATAATTGTATAAATTTTGGTGAATTTTTGAAGTAATTTTAGTATATTTATATATATAGGGGTATTTTGGCAATTTTACCCTAAATTGTCTAAAAATGTAATTTAATCGGTTTTAATAGTTATTTAAGGTATAAAAATGATTTCTACAAATTATTTGGTATTTTTAACTAATTAAAACTATTTTTCGGGAATTATTTTCAATTATATATATAATATATGGTTTTTCAAATAAAATGAGTTTTTATCGGTTTTTATAGTGTTTAAAGGTTAATTATATAATTTCTACTTATAAAATGTATTTTTAGGTTTTAAGGGTATTTTTGGTATTTCTGAATTGTTCTGTGTTTGTGGATCCCGGTCGGTAAATTGTAGTTTGGAGTCCGACCGAGGGGTTATGGATTTGTGTTTGTAATATCCCGTGTTTTTAAAATATTTTTACACTGTACCGGGATATACAGTGTTAATAATTTGTGTATATATATGCGATATTTTTACGAGTTAATATGTATTTAAAACCTATTTTAATTACTGTGTATTATTTTCAGTGTTTTACGTAAAATTTTCCCGGGACTTGTATTTTCGGGGAAATTTTCACGTAAATAATTTATTATTAATTATTTTAAATATATTTTCGGACTTGCATGAACTCATGCGTATTTTTAAATTATTAAATAAAGTCGGTGTGTGTATATTTATTTAATTAGGGTTTAGTATTACCCTAATATTATATTAATTATTTATTAGTTTTATTGTTATTTAATTATTTTTATTTAGTATAAATTATTAAAATATTAAAATTTTATATGTGTGGTGTATATTTAATGTGTGTAATTTAATATTATTTTAATATATAGTATAAAGTATATATATATACATATAACACATCAAAAATCAAAAAAATTGGAAAATTACCATTTTGCCCCCGTGAGCTCCTTCTTCCCCGATCACCTTCCCTTCGCCGTCCGGACGTCTACCGTGCCCTTCCCTTGCCGTGAGAGTCCCGTCCGGTGTGCCACCACCTTCCCCAACCTTTTTCGCCGCCTGTGGTAGCCGTTTCCGGCGCCTGGAAGTCGATTTTGGCCGGAGAAGCCGAAACTTTGGCCACCGTCAATCATGCCGATTCCGGCCACCATTTTCAACACCGCTGGTCTCTTTCTTCTCCTTGAGCTCCGGTGAGTGTGATTCTAGCTTTTGTTTGAGCTAAAATGGTTTAGATTTGCTTAGGTTTCGATTTTTCGAATTCGGTCACATTAGGGTTTTTGATTTTTTTTGAGCTTCAAATTGATTGATTCATGGAAACTCCCTTCACAAATGTTGATCCTAGTAGCTTAATCTACATTTATGAATTTTTGTAGAATTTTTGGAGATTGTTTGGATTTTTGGGTATTTTTGAATATTTTAATATTATTTTCTAATTTTTGGAAATTAATTATTTAAATTATGAAATTGGAGTTTATGGTTAAATTAGGTGTTGAAATGAATTATAGGAATTTATTTGGAATTTTTATGAATTTCTAAGTATTTATTTTGAATTATTGAAGTTTATGTGATTTTGAGAAATTAGGGTTAATTGTGTTTTTATTTGAATTTAATTGGTTAATTGAGTTTAATTATTGATAAATATGTTGAGAAAATTAATTTTGGATAATTGTATAATTTTTGGTGAATTTTTGAAGTAATTTAAGTATATTTATATATATAGGGGTATTTTGGTAATTTTATCCTAAATTGGCTAAAAATGTAATTTAATTGGGTTTAATAGTTATTTAAGGTATAAAAATGATTTCTAAAAATTATTTAGTATTTTTAACTAATTAAAACTATTTTTCGTGAATTATTTTCAAATATATGCATAATATACGATTTTTCTAATAAAATGAGTTTTTATCGGTTTTTACTGTGTTTTAAGGTTAATTATGTAATTTCTACTTATAAAATGAATTTCTATGTTGTAAGGATATTTTTGGTATTTTTGGAATTATTCTGTGTTTGTGGACCCCGGTCGGTAGATTGTAGTCTGGAGTCCGACCGAGGGGTTATGGATTTGTGTTGAGCCTATTTTTTGAAGTGTATTTCCTTGCAGGGTCGGCTCTACTCTTCTGAGTAGAGAGATGTCCATTTTACAGGGGAGGTTTTGCCGGATTTTCGGTAGAATTCTCGTAAAACGTGATATCCAGTCGAACCCTGATATAGATTCTGTATTTAATACTCTAGATTGAATTCTAGGATTTCTATTAGGCTTATTCTAATGTCTGTCGTTATTTGCTTGTTTAGTTACGCCGAGACCGAGGGCTAGTGGACCAGGCCCGTCGGACCTGTCTTGTGGAGCGCATTAGGTGAGTTACTATACTATATATATATGCTTAGGATGCATGATTTAGAAATGCATGTTTTATGTTGATTAAATATGCATAAATAATTTGATTATTTCTTAAGTTTATATTAAGTATATTTTTGGTTTATTTTTGGTATATAATAAATTATATACATGTTTTATTAATAAAATATATTTAAAATGTTTTTAAATATATTTTTAGTTTAATTTATGATTTGATTGGATTTATTTGACATATATATACTCGAAATATACCTGGTTTACGTTTGGTATATTTTCGGTATATATATGGTTTATATTGTTATTTTATTTAAATTCATGCATCATTTATTGTGAATGAATGTTTTATATTATTAATGATGAAGGATATCGATAGAACGTGCTACCTAGTGGGTAGCACTAGGACCGAGTATGTACCGGTACGCCTATAGCTTTAGGCTATATTACTAACTATTTGTGAATATTGATTTGATGTGATTATTGATGTGTGAGATGTGGTTTGTGGGTGTGATTGCTGGAGCTCGGTTGACCAAGTGTCTCGGGGCCAATCACACTGGCAGTCAGACTGCTGGAGCTCGGTTAACTTAGTGTCTCTGGGCCTGTCTACTGTCTAAATGGATTAAGTGGATATATTTGGAATAAGTGAGTCGTATGGCTAGAGTGTTTTCTAACACTATTTTTGAGGTTGCGATATTCTAGGGTTCTATGTGATCCTTCATAAACGATGATTTTCAATAAAACATATAAAAATGATTTTTCTGCATCTGTGTGAATTTTCCTGTATATATATTAGATATATATACTGTTGACTGTATGCATTATCATTTAGTGTGTATGTATATGTATTATAGTAATTCACTCAGTGAGGTCTGACTCCCCTCCGTTGACTATTTTTCAGGAGAGTCAACTTCTTCAGACCTCAGTAGCAGGTCGATACGCTGGATTTCTTCCGCCCCGACTTCTTTGTGTAAATTATTTACTTGAGTCTTATTTATTTTATCTAGACACTGAAGTAGTTGTGAATTAAAGTATTGTATTTCATGTATTTTATTTAAAGAGATGTATTATGTTGAAACTGGATTGTATTAAAGAGATTTTATATATGTGATGAGATTTTATTCAAATCCAGTGATGAAAATGTTATTATGATGTTTAAGATTTTTATTTCCACTGCATATATATATTATATGGTTATTGTTATTATTGCATGATTTATTTTATTTTTAGGCTTGCTACGGGTTCCGGATTCGAAAGAATTCCCGTTCCCTAGCGCCGGTCATGGCCCCTGTTTTAGGTCGTGACAGTGTTGAGCTTGTATTTCGAAGTGTATTTCTTTGCAGGGTCAGCTCTACTCTTTTGAGTAGAGAGATGTCGGTTTTACAGGGGAGGTTCTACCGGATTTTTGGTAGAATTCTCGTAAAACGTGATATCCAGTCGAACCCTAATTTCTGATTCTGTGTTAAATACTCTAGATCGAATTCTAGGATTTCTATTAGGTTTATTCTAATGTCTGTCGTTATTTGTTTGTTTAGTTGTGTCGAGACCGAGGGCTAGTGGACCAGGCCCGTCGGACCCGTCTCGTGGAGCGCACTAGGTGAGTTACTATACTATATATATATGCTTAGGATGCATGATTTAGAAATGCATGTTTTATGTTGATTAAATATGCATAAATAATTTGATTATTTCTTAAGTTTATATTAAGTATATTTTTGGTTTATTTTTGGTATATAATAAATTATATACATGTTTTGTTAATAAAATATATTTAAAATGTTTTTAAATATATTTTTAGTTTAATTTATGATTTGACTGGATTTATTTGACGTATATATACTCGAAATATACCTGGTTTACTTTTGGTATATTTCTGGTATATATATGGATTATATTGTTATTTCATTTACGTTCATGCATCAATTATTTTTGTGAATGAATCTTTTATATTATTTAATGATGAAGGATATCGATAGAACGTGCTACCTAGTGGGCAACACTAGGACTGAGTACGTACCGGTACGCCTATAGCTTTAGGCTATATTACTAACTATTTGTGGATATTGATTTGATGTGATTATTGATGTGTGAGATGTGGTTTGTGGGTGTGATTGCTGGAGCTCGGTTGACCAAGTGTCTCGGGGCCAATCACACTGGCAGTCAGACTGCTGGAGCTCGGTTGACTTAGTGTCTCGGGGCCAGTCTACTGTCTAAATGGATTAAGTGGATATATTTGGAATAAGTGAGCCTGTATGGCTAGAGTGTTGTTTAACACTATTTTCTAAGGTTGCGATATTCTAGGGTTCTATGTGATCCTTCATAAAAGATGATTTTCAATAAAATATATATAAAATGATTTTATTGCATCTGTGTGTATATTTGCCTGTATATATACATATTATATATATACTGTTGATTGTATGCATTATCACTTAGTGTGTATGTATATATATTATAGTAATTCACTCAGTGAGGTATGACTCCCCTCCGTTGACTATTTTTCAGGAGAGTCAACTTCTTCAGACCTCAGTGGCATGTCGATACGCCGGATTTCTTCCGCCCCGGCTTCTTTGTGTAAATCATTTACTTGAGTCTTATTTTATAATCTAGATACTGCAGTAGTTGTGAATTAAAGTATTGGATTTCATGTATTTTATTTAAAAAGATGTATTATATTGAAACTGGATTGTATTAAAGAGATTTTATATATGAGATGAGATTTGATTTAAATCCAGTTGGTAAAAATGTTATTATGATATTTATGATTTTTATTTCCGCTGCATATATATATTACTATTATTGTTACTATTGCATGTTTTATTTTATTTTTAGGCTTGCTACGGGTTCCAGATTCGAAAGAATTCCCGTACCCTAGCGCCGGTCATGGCCCCTATTTTGGGTCGTGACACATACATATTATATATACTATTGACTGTATGCATTGTCATTTAGTATGGATGTATATATATTATAGTAATTCACTCAGTGAGGTTTGACTCCCCTCCATTGACTATTTTTTTTAGGAGAGTCATCTTCATCAAACCTCAGTAGCATGCCTGTACGCTGGATTTCTTCCACCTCGACTTTATTATGTAAACTGCTCACTTGAGTTTTATTTTATTAATCTAGACACTACAGTAGTCGTAAAATTGTTAAAAGATATTGTATTATATTTGTATGAGATATGTACTTTAAATATTTGAACGGGACTTGTATTAAAAGATTTTATTTATATATGAGTTGAAGATTAGATTTAATTTCATTTGGTGGAAATATTATTTTGATATTTATGATTTTATTCTGCTGCATAATATTTTACTTAAATGTGTTGTTATTATTTCTATTGTATGTTTTATTTTATTTTAGGCTTGCTACGGGTTCTGGATTCGAAAGAATTTCCGTTCCCTAGTGTCGGTCATGACCCCTGTTTTGGGTCGTGACAAATAATAATAATAATAATAATAATAATAATAATAATAATAATAATATTATTATTATTATTATTATTATTATTATTATTATTATTAAACAATAAAAATAATACTATTGATAATAATAGTGAAAATAATAATCACGATAATAATAACACACAACGCATTTATTAGTAAACAAATAATATTTATGAAATAATTTAATAATGTAATAATGTAAATCAATAAAATAAAATAACAATGATGTACTCAAAATATTAATAATAATCAAAATCACATCAATTGAGAAAATAATATTAAAATAGTCATGCACTAAATTAATGTTATTAAAATAATAGTATTCGAAAATAATAAATATACACAATGGAATTTAAACATTCAAAATAATATATTTACGTAAATAATTCAATTAAACATAAAATAATAATTATTAATCACAAAATAGTAAAATAATTAAATATAACTATTAAATTTTTATTAACACTGCATATCTCATTATTTAATAAAATAATTTAAAAATCAGGGTTATTACAATTTTATTCTTATTTTATTGTTTTACGATTAATTATTATTATTCTATGTTTAAATAAATTTTCTAAAGATTTTTTTAAAAGGCCATGGTTTATTTAGCTTCTGAGAGTTTTTTTTTTACAAGAGGGGTTCTGCCTTTTAACATAGACAGAAAGCTCCTTATATAGAGAAGGAGCTGAGATACAAGAAGGCCTACAGCCAAACAAACAAACAAACAAACAAACAAACAAACAAACAAACAAAGATATCTACTGATAAAAGTAGTATCTTTAAATTACAACCACTTATGACTAATAGGCTCGTGACTTGGAGATAAGTTCTTATCTTCAATACTGTCCTCATTATGGTAAAAGTCTTCATCAGGATCCTGTGAGTATCCTGCTATTGGCATACGTGGGTCTTCTGAATTATTTGATTTGAAAGAATTTAACCATATCTGTTCTGCAGATGAGTTGGCTTGATAAGGATCAGATGAGCTGTCTTGATAAGGATCAGATGAGCTGGCTTGATAAGGATCAGATGAGCTGGCTTGATAAGGATCATCAATTTGCATGTGAGACGAGATTGATTTAATCCTTTGTGTCTTTTCCCAATATTCCTTGTCTGCTAACAGCTGTTTCCCATAATCAGGAGGAAATATTTCCCATGGGGCATCATCGGATATCTTAGGCCATATCTCTTTTGGAATAATGCCATTTTTCTCAAACATATGTCTTTGAAATTCTCTCCAAGGTGAAGGATCTGTGGTATCTATGGTGATATAGTGCATCATTGAGTGTCTATAAGTCCCATAGATATTGAAACATGGTACATCAGTGAAAACACCTTTAGCCTTGAAGAAAGTTCTTTTGAAGGTGATGATGGTATGGCATTCGATAGGAGGTGCCACATGTTGAGTATAAGCTTCATTCGTCAAATAGGATTTCCATCTTGACAAATTCTGGAACCATTTGAGAAATGTTGACAAATGTGGATTAAGATCTTCGTTCTTCTCAAGCAGGGTGATATACCTTGCCAGCTTTAATGGTTGAAGGTCAAATGAGATCCAATATAGATGACAAAGATACCAAAACAAGATTAACAATTCAGGAGGCCAATAAAATTGTTTTTTAGGACTTTGGTTTAGGAAGTTGAAAATACAGGTAAAAGGATAGATAGGATGAAATCCTAATCTGTGAAAGAAATCTGTCCCATATTTTCTGATCAATCCGGATTGAAGTTAAAAAATTTGAGCTTTTGCCTTTTGGTTAAGGATGGTCATGGAAATGTGTGATGGTAAGGATGGAGGAATACCTTTTTCAAGAAAGTTGGCGTTTATAGTTTGATACATGTATATCATGGGAAGAACTTTTAGCTGAAATGGTTTTTCACAAGAAAAAGGTGGTCTACTTAAAAGGTCTGGTAACAGGTTATCCTCTCCTTTGATGTGTTCTACTTCAAAGTCATACTTACTGAACCATTCCTTCATTCTGAGAAGTTGAGGATGGGGCAGAGTCTTTCCTTTGAATTCAAGCATTTTTGGAAATGATGAGCAGTCCATCACAACTTTGAAATGATGACCAATTAAATGAAATTCGAACTTTTTTACGCCATATTTAACTGCCAAGACTTCTTTAAAGGTTAAGTGATAATGGCATTCTGCATCTGTGAATTTTCCACTAGCATGAGCACAAATCTGTTTTTTCTTACTGTCATCTTCTTCTAAAAGAATAGCTCCCCAAAATTGATCACTTGCATCTGTTTGAAGAATTCTTTTTCCAGTGGAGGGAATCTGGAGATTAAGAAGATTCTTTGTGCAAGTTCTGAGTTATTCAAAAGCTTCTGTTTGCTCTGAGGACCATGGTGGAGGATTCTTTCTTAGAAGAGCTCTGAGAGGGGCTGTCTTCTTTGTCAAATGAGGAATAAAGTCCCTGAGATAATTGATAATGCCAAGAACTTGTCTGATTTGTTTGACAGAAAGATTCTCTTTTGGAAATCTATCCAGTTCTGTTGCAACATGAGGACCTGGAAGATACTTTCCTTCTTTGAATTTCATTCCAAGAAAATCTATTTCTGTTTGGCCAATAAGCATTTTGGTGGGTGAAAGCATGACACCATAATGTCGTACAAGATTGGCAAATTGTTGGAGCAATTTCTCATGGGCTTTTATATCTGCAGAGAACAAAAGAATATCATCAATATAAACAAGGGCGCTGGAGAGGATGGGCTCAAAGATTTTGGTCATAGCCCGTTGGAATAGTGATGGGGCTACTTTGAGTCCAAAAGGCAGCACATTCCATTGGTAATGTCTATTTGGAATACAAAAGCCCGTTTTGTATCTGTCTTCTTCTCTGATTCCAAGTTGCCAAAATCCAGCCTTCAAGTCAAATTTTGAAAAGATTTTAGCTCCCGCCAGAAATGCAAATAATGAGGAAATTTTTGGCAAAGGGAATTTATCATCCCTTAGGAAGAAATTTAAAGGCTGATAGTCGATCACCAATCTCTTCTTCCCACGAACTTGCTCTGATCTTTTGTTTACATAAAAAGCTTGGCATGCCCATTCTGATTTTGTGGGAGTAATCAGGCCTTGGTCTTCCAATTGGTTGCATTCTTCAATTGCCAATTTAAGGTCAGAGGGAGTCATTCCTGGATGGGTTGCCTTTGTTGGGTTGATGTCTTCATTTTGTTTGAAAGGTAAGGAGATGAAGAACTCCTCATTTTTCCACAATGGTGATGAGCATTTTTGAAGAAACTCTGTATGAGACTGAGCACTGCATTCTTTCAATAATAACTCATGAATAGTTTGAAGGTTTGGTTGAGAAATGGTTTGGTCAACAAAAAGGATAGATGAAATATTGGTGAATGGTTGAAAGTATTTTTTGAACTTGAGTCCACTTGGAAGAATTCTCAAGTCTTTCATCTTCCAATAGACATCAAAGCCAATGACAATATCTTTTCCAGGTAAAGAAGATCCAAGAACATGGGTCCAGGTGTAACAATTTGGAAAGAATTGGATCTTTATTGGGTGTCTGGTTTTAAGGCTAGTTTCAAGTAATTCTCCATTAGCTGTAGAGAAATACTCAGAATGATGTTTCCAACATTCTTTAGGTAAGGCTTTTGGGTTGAGAATGGTAGTTTTGGCTCCAGTGTCGATCAAGGCCACAAGTTTTATGGGTTTGGAATAACTGGTTGGGTAAATTTGGATAAGGAACAAAGGTATTGGATGTTTTTCATGAGTTAGGGCTATCATGTCTCTGTTATCACCACCAATTAAGAACTGGTCATTCCAGGTCTCTGTTTCAGAGCTGGAAATTTCTGAGTCTGTCTCTTGGCCTATAGCAAAAATACATTCTGGTGAAGCTTCTTCTTCTTCTGAAAAGAGAGACTCAAGATCAGCATCATTCAAATCTACTTTAGTGATCTACTGAATTTGTTGAATCATTTGCTCAGTCTTCTTTGTTTTTGAAGGGCAGCTTTTTGCAAAATGACCTTTTTTTCCACAAATGTAGCATCTGTCAATTTTTTCTTTGCCACGGAACTTTTTCTTCTTGTAATACTTCCACTTCTTAAAATTGGATCTTTTCCCTTTCTTCTTCAGTTTAAAAAAATGTTTCTTCTTCTTTGATGGACAGACACAAACATCAACATCTCTGCATTTGATCTGCAAATCAGGCCTATCACATGAAAGTTTTCCCAAAGGATTCTTCTTACTGCCCAGATACAGTTTAATCATCTTCCTTTGATCACATAACTGTGTATGAGCCTGAATCATGATCTGATACGAATGTCCCATTGGCACATCTCCAACTTTGTAATTTGATTGTTGAAGGATTGAAAACATTCGAGAGGCAAGAATCTCTGGAATAGAGGCCAAGAAAGCTTGTTTCAGATCAGGATTAGCAGTGCCTCCTAACAGGTAAAATCTAGTAGACATATTTTGGAAATGTCTTTCTAGATCTTTCCTTTGTAGCGAGCAACATTTCATATGGTAATACTACTTTCGTGCAACTTCAAGATCATCATCCCATTTTCCTAAGAACTCATAATGCAAGAGTCCTAAGAAATCTTCCGGTGATGTGGCATCCATCAACTGAGTTCTAGCATAAGCATTGAGGGAGGCATACCAGTTTGCTAGTTTTCCCACCATTTTTGCAAGAAATGTTTCAATAACAACCCTGATTTCTGCTCCAGGAATGAGCATTTGTCCAGCTATCCATGCTCTAAATTCCAGAAACCTATTCCGGTATTGTGAAGGAGGAACGTCATCCAGGGTGAAATAATTTCCAGTACCTTTCTTGAAATTTGTTTGCGAATTTGGCTGCGGTGTCCTGGTCTATTCATACTCTTCTTCTGGATCATCAATTTCCTCAACTTGAGGTCCTCTAGAAGATGTAGCATCATCAGCCATCAATTGGTAAGGTATTTCATAATCCGAATCAAAGTCACTTTCTGAAGATTCAGAAGATAGACTTTCTTTTGAATTAGATTCAATTGGAAAGCTGGGCATGACATTTTCAGCACATTTTTCCAAAAAGGAAGAGATAGGGTTCACCATCATCAGAGGGTGTTCTGGCTCTTTTGGTGATGAGGTTGGTGAGGTATTTTTTTGTAATGATTCAGAAGGGGTTGTTTTAGGTTTCTCAGTTTGAGAGAAATGGACTGTTTTTCCTTTCTTTGCTGTTGTTTCATCAGAGGACTTTGTTTGAGAGGGAATTTTTGATGATGATTTGAATCCTTGAAAATTTGGAGGAATATTCAAGGGGGCTGTTGGTGCAGGAAATAAAGATTGGGTGGAAGAGGTTGTGTATGGTGAACTGGGAATTGAATAAGGGTTGTACAAAAGTCTAAAAGGATCTGGAGAGAAGGACTTTGAAGAGGTTTGTGAGGATAACTCTTCTTTCTTTCTTTTAAGATCCTTTTCAAGTTGGTCAACATGAGCTTTCAAGTTTAAAATTTCTGTTTCTTTCATTGAAATGCTATTCAATGTGCCTTTGTTGCTGATAATCCGCATAAGTTCCTGGTGCTTCATCTCTATCTGCCTTTGTAATTCTGTATGAACGGCTGTCATTCGTTTCTCAAAGGCCTGGAATTTTTTTTCTGCCAAATTCATATGTTCAGCAACTCCATCAATCTTTTCTTCAATAAGCTTCAATTTTTGATTTTGAGCACAAGCATTTTGTGTCTGCCAGTTGACTACTGCTTCAGCCGGAGTTGTTTGTCTAGGTCTGCCATCTGCATCAACAATATTTGATTCCAGGACAAAAGGTTGCATGGTAATTTGGTTTTTTGTTTCTTTGGCTAAAAGAGGAAAATCTGTGGGTTGAAACATATAGATTTGGGGTAAAGACTTTGGCTTTTGAATCCCAGCTGATTTTTCTTTTCTTATCCATTTCAAAGCTTTGTTATAACATGGAAGAGGAGTAGTCTTAGGTTTTGGCTGGGAAGGAGGTATTTGAGGTTTGCAAGGTTCAGGAGGAATATTTTGGGTAACTGGTGGTTTACACCAAGCAGGAGGAGAGTATGATACAAGATAATCATATTTTCCTGAAGGTTGTCCCAGAGTGCAGATGCTCGAGTCCCCATCTTCATGTCTTCTTCTGAATTCTTTTTCACTATTTTTCTCTGGAGACTTCTTCTTTTTCTTTTTCTTCTCATCATCATCAGAGTAGGATGCAGCATAACAATCATCACAATCACAATAATCGAAATAACAGTGACCATTACGCTTAAAAGCATAGACTGGTCTTCCAGAATTATCAAAAGAGGCTACAGGAATGTTATCTTCTGGATCCCAAAGATTGATCATGAACTGCGTATTAAAAACTGTAGGAGTCTCCTGTTTTTTCCTAAAGATTGTATCAACTGATCCATCAGTTCTTTTGATATGCACCAGATCTGTACCTTGAATTGGTTCCACTGTCTCATGCAACTTCTCATAATTAGTGATCCACTTTTCTGGGAATAATTTTAACAAATCATTCCTAGAAAGTTGTTTGGGTGTGTGGATGCATGTGGGAGTATTATGAGAGTCTGCTTTTATGAACAAAGCATCATTTTGAACACATGGTAGTGACAAGTTGATAGCATGGTTTTGGAGACGGTAGACAATTTGGTAGTGAAGAGTGGCTACCTTGGCTGTGGAAATTTGTTCAGCACCAAGGATTTGGAGTTGGACTTTTAAAGCTGTTAAGGCATGAGGATCAGAAAGGGCCAGGTTATAATTTGGGAAAAATGTAAAGAATACTGAGCCAGCATTTAAAGATGTTTCTACGGTCCCAATTACAGCATGTTGATACTGTTTATATCTAGAATCCAGAAGAGCGATCCTAGAGAAAACAAGTTGCCCTGCTCTGCCATGGTAGGAGAGTCCCAACCTTATAGCTCCAAAGTGGATATGAGTGTATCCCTGGTTTAGCCAAGTTCTTAGAAATTCTGGAGGAATTTCTAAGGTCACAAATTGTTCTGTCTGAGAGGCTGGTATATGGTGTTGATCAAAGCTTGAGGCTTGAACATATTCTTTTATAGAGGAAGTGGGTCGGTTTACAAGGGCTTTAAAAGATTGTTTCCAGTTTATTTTGGATTTTGAAAAGGCATCATAGGGGTTTAACAGTGGGAATTTTGATTCTTCAATCTTTTGATCTTCAGGGAGATAAGTAAATTCATACAGGTAGTCGGTCTTTTTCTGGGTGGTTTGGTTGATGGGGGGTGATAGGGTAACAGCAACAGACTTAGTTGGCACATACTTATAATCACATATTACAGAGGGAGTAGAAGAGGGAATAGAAGAGCTTTCTGGTTCTGACATGTTTAAGGATTTCTTCTCTTTCAATCTTCATATGAATTATAATAATTCCACCTTATGCAAAAACAAGGCTCTGATACCAATTTCCCAGAGCTCCATTAAAATTATATTTCATAGCTATACAGATTATATCATGGACTAGCCAAAGCCATACTTATAGCATCACACAACCAATTTCCGGCCAGACAGCCTGTCCCCTTTTTATAATCTATATAACCATAAATTATAATCTTAATAGAGTTGGTTACTGGATTAATTAAGTTTCTGGTGTACCAGATCCTTCATAGAGGCAAGTACAGAGCATACTCCTTAATTTAGATAGGTGGAATAATTGTAATTCATAATCTAACTGTTAGAGAAGAAGAAAGATTTTTTTAGAAGGCCATGGTTTATTTAGCTTCTGAGAGTTTTTTTTTACAAGAGGGGTTCTGCCTTTTAACATAGACAGAAAGCTCCTTATATAGAGAAGGAGCTGAGATACAAGAAGGCCTACAGCCAAACAAACAAACAAACAAAGATATCTACTGATAAAAGTAGTATCTTTAAATTACAACCACTTATGACTAATAGGCTCGTGACTTGGAGATAAGTTCTTATCTTCAATACTGTCCTCATTATGGTAAAAGTCTTCATCAGGATTCTGTGAGTGTCCTGCTATTGGCATACGTGGGTCTTCTGAATTATTTGATTTAAAAGAATTTAACCATATCTGTTCTGCAGATGAGTTGGCTTGATAAGGATCAGATGAGCTGTCTTGATAAGGATCAGATGAGCTGGCTTGATAAGGATCAGATGAGCTGGCTTGATAAGGATCATCAATTTGCATGTGAGATGAGATTGATTTAATCCTTTGTGTCTTTTCCCAATATTCCTTGTCTGCTAATAGCTGTTTCCCATAATCAGGAGGAAATATTTCCCATGGGGCATCATCGGATATCTTAGGCCATATCTCTTTTGGAATAATGCCATTTTTCTCAAACATATGTCTTTGAAATTCTCTCCAAGGTGAAGGATCTGTGGTATCTATGGTGATATAGTGCATCATTGAGTGTCTATAAGTCCCATAGATATTGAAACATGGTACATCAGTGAAAACACCTTTAGCCTTGAAGAAAGTTCTTTTGAAGGTGATGATGGCATGGCATTCGATAGGAGGTGCCACATGTTGAGTATAAGCTTCATTCGTCAAATAGGATTTCCATCTTGACAAATTCTAGAACCATTTGAGAAATGTTGACAAATGTGGATTAAGATCTTCGTTCTTCTCAAGCAGGGTGATATACTGTCACGACCCAAAACAGGGGCCATGACCGGCGCTAGGGAACGGGAATTCTTTCGAATCCGGAACCCGTAGCAAGCCTAAAAAAATAAAATAAAAATGCAATAATAACCATAAAAATATAATATGCAGCGGAAAATAAAATCATAAATATTACAAGATCATCCATAACAACTGGATATAATTCAAAACTCATCACATCACATATATAATCTCATAAATGTATAATCTTTATACAAATCCAGTTTTACTATAATACATCTCTTTAAAACAAATATTTTATTTCACAACTACTGAAAATCACAACTACTGCAGTGTCTAGATAAAATAAATAAGACTCAAGTATACAATTTACATAAAGAAGCCGGGGCGGAAGAAATCCGGCGTATCGACCTGCTACTGAGGTCTGAGGAAGTTGACTCTCCTGAAAAATAGTCAACGGAGGGGAGTCAGACCTCACTGAGTGAATTACTATAGTATATATACATACACTCTAAGTGATAATGCATACAGTCAACAGTATATGAGTAATATGTATATATACAGGCAATTTCATACAGATGCAGAAAAATCATTTTATATATTTTTTCTGAAAATCAACTTTTATGAAGGATCACATAGAACCCTAGAATATCGCAACCTTAGAAAATAGTGTTAAACAACACTCTAGCCATACAGGCTCACTGATTCCAAATATATCCACTTAATCCATATGGACAGTAGACTGGCCCCGAGACACTAAGTCAACCGAGCTCCAGCAGTCTGACTGCCAGTGTGATTGGCCCCGAGACACTTGGTCAACCGAGCTCTAGCAATCACACCCACAAACCACATCTCACATATATCAATAATCAAAATCAAATCGATATCCACAAATAGTTAGTAATAAAGCCTAAATACTATAGGCGTACCGGTACGTACTCGGTCCTAGTGCTGCCCACTAGGTAGCACGTTCTATTGATATCCTTCATTCTTAAATATAAAACATTCATTCACAAAAATAAATGATGCATGGATATAAATGAAATAGCAATATAAACCATATATATACCGAAAATATACCAAACATAAACCAGGTATATTTTGAGTATATATATGTCAAATAAATCCAATCAAATCATGAATTAAACTAAAAATATATTTAAAAACATTTTAAATATATTTTATTAATAAAACATGTATATAATTTATTATATACCAAAAATATACCAAAAATATACTTGAATATAAATCATGTTATTTATGCATATTCAGTCAAAATAAAACATGCATTTTCTAAATCATGCATCCTAAGCATATATATATAATATAGTAACTCACCTAATGCGCTCCACGAGACAGGTCCGACGGGCCTGGTCCACTAACCCTCGGTCTCGGCGCAACTAAACAAGAAATAATTAATCGACATCAGAATAACCCTAACAGAAATCCTAGAATTCAATCTAGAGTATTTAACACAGAATCGGAAATTAGGGTTCGACTGGATATCACGTTTTACGAGAATTCTATCGAAAATCCGGCAGAACCTCCCCTGTAAAACGGACATCTCTCTACTCAAAAGAGTAGAGCCGACCCTGCAAAGAAAATACACTTCAAAAATAAACACCACAATCAATCACAACCCCTCGGTCGGACTCCAGACTACAATCTGTCGACCGGGGTCCACAACACATAATAATATTCCAGATACAACAAAAATATCCTTAAATCACAAAAATACATTTCATACGTAGAAATTACATAATAAATCTTGAAACACTGTAAAAACCGATTAAAACTCATTTTATTAGAAAAACCGTATATTATATATATAATTGAAAATAATTCCCGGAAAATAGTTTTAATTAGTTAAAAATACTAAATATTTTGTAGAAATCATTTTTATACCTTAAATAAATATTAAAACCAATTAAATTACATTTTTAGACAATTTAGGGTAAAATTACCAAAATACCCCTATATATATATATATACCTAAATTACTTCAAAAATTCACCAAAAATCATACAATTATCCAAAATTAATTTTCTCAACATATTTATCAATAATATCAATAATTAAACTCAATTAACCAATTAAATTCAAATAAAAACACAATTAACTTAATTTTACAAAATTACATAAACTTCAATAATTAAAAATAAATACTTAGAAATTCATAAAAATTCCAAATAAATTTCTATAATTCATTTCAACACCTAATTCAACCATAAACTCCAATTTCATAATTTAAATAATTAATTTCCGAAAATTAGAAAATAATATTAAAATATTCAAAAATACCCAAAAATCCAAAAAATCTCCAAAAATTCTACAAAAATTCATACATGAAGATTAAACTACCAGGAACAATATTTGTGAAGGAAGTTTCCATGAATCATCCAAATCGAAGCTAAAAAAAATTGAAAACCAAAAGTGGCCGAAATATTCAAATCAAAACCTAAGCAATTCTAGACCATTTTAGCTCAAACCAAAGCTAGAATAACACTCACCGGAGCTCAAGGAGAAGATAGAGACCAGCGGTGTCGAAAACAGTGGCCGGAGGAGGAAGAAACGACGGTGAGAAGAAATGGCCGGCGTCGGGCACCCACGGGAGAAGAAGAAGAAGAAGAAAAAGAAAAAGAAAGAAAAGGAAAGAGAAAGAAAAAGAAAGAAAAAGAAAAAGGAAAAGAAAAAAAAAAGAAAAAGAAAAAAATAAAATAAAATAAAATAAAATAATTAAATATTAATAAATAAATAATAATAAAATAATAAATTTTAATAATTTAATAATAAATAAAATAATCAAATAATAATAAATAAATAATCAAATATTAGGGTAATAATAAACCCTAATTAAATAAATATACACACACAGGCTTTATTTAATAATTTAAAAATATGTATGAGTTCATGCAAACCCGTAAATACATTTAAAATAATTAATAATACATTGTTTACGTGGAAATTTCCCCGAAAATGAAAGTCCCGGGAAAATTTTACGTAAAATACTGAAAATAATAGACAGTAATTAAAATAGGTTTTAAATACATATTAACTCGTAAAAATATCATATATATATGAAAATTATTGACACTGTATATCCCGGTACAGTGTAAAAATATTTTTAAAAAATACGGGATATTACAGTCTTCCCCCCTTACAAGAATTCGTCCCCGAATTCTAAAAACAAGATTATAGAATCAGGAAGGAAAGAGATACGGGTAAGAAGCTCGCATCTCAGCTTCAGTCTCCCACGTATGCTCTTCAACTCTGTCGCTACGCCACAAAACCTTGACCATCGGAATCTGCTTCGATCGCAACTGTCGAACTTGAAAATCTACGATCGCCACAGGTTCTTCCACAAACGTCAAATCTTCACTCACTTCCACACTGTCAGGTTGCAACACGTGTGAAGGATCTGAGATATACTTCCTCAACATCGAGATATGAAATACTGGATGCACCTGTGACATACTCGGAGGCAAATCCAACCGATATGCAACAGTGCCAACTCTCTCCAGAATCTCAAACGGTCCAATGTATCTCGGTGCTAACTTACCCTTCCTGCCAAATCTCATCACACCCTTCATCGGAGATACTTTCAGAAAAACGAAATCTCCAACCTGAAACTCCACATCTCTGCGCCTAGGATCCGCATAACTCTTCTGTCTACTAACTGCGGTCTCTAACCTGCTATTGATCACGGCGACTTTCTCTGCAGCATCTTGAACCATCTCTGGTCCAGTCAAAACTCTCTCACCAATCTCATCCCAACTCAACGGGGATCTACACTTCCTTCCATACAACGCCTCATATGGTGCCATGCCAATACTGCTATGGTAGCTGTTATTATATGCAAACTCAACAAGCGACAAATGATCATCCCAGCTACCTCTCAAATCCATGACACACATCCTCAACATATCTTCCAGTGTCTGGATCGTCCTCTCAGACTGACCATCTGTCTGAGGATGAAAAGCAGTACTGAAATCCAACCTAGTGCCCATCGCTTCTTGCAACTTCTGCCAAAAACGAGAAGTAAACACCGAACCTCTGTCTGACACAATGGACACAGGTACTCCATGAAGGCACACAATATGCTTCACGTACAACTTCGCCAATCTAGCAATTGAATATGTGGCTTTCACAGGCAAGAAATGTGCAGACTTCGTCAATCTGTCTACAATCACCCAGATGGAATCGTATCCATCCTTCGAACGAGGTAAACCGACCACAAAATCCATAGCTATCCTTTCCCATTTCCACTCGGGAATAGGAAGAGGCTGAAGCTTCCCAGAAGGCTTCTGATGTTCGGCTTTCACTTGCTGACACGTCAAGCACTTAGCAACATAATCAGCAACATCCTTCTTCAATCCATCCCACCAGTATAGATCTCTGATACTGTGGTACATCTTAGTAACACCTGGATGAATGCTGTAGGCTGTAGAATGTGCTTCCTCTAGGATCTCTTCTCTCAAATCATCCACATCAGGAACACACAATCTACCACTGATCCACAACACACCATCATCATCAAGTGTGAAATCAGTGAACTTCCCTGCTCTGACATTCTCTACAAGCTCTTCCAGAATAGGATCTCGGCTCTGAGCTGCTTTAATCCTATCCCTCAGTACAGATCGTACTTTAAACTGAGCTAACAATCCACCTGATCTACTGATCTTCATCATCAGACCTTGATCCACCATCAGATGCAATTCCTGGATCAATGGTTTCCTCTCAACACCGATGTGAGCAAGACTACCTGAAGACTTCCTACTCAAGGCATCTGCTACCACATTAGCTTTACCCGGATGGTAAAGAATCTCGCAATCATAATCCTTCAATAGTTCCAACCATCTTCTCTGCCTCAAATTCAAATCTCGCTGTTGAAAAATGTACTTAAGGCTCTTGTGATCAGTAAATATTTCACAAGTCACCCCGTACAGATAATGTCTCCAAATCTTCAAAGCAAAGATCACTGTAGCCATCTCAAGATCATGTGTGGGATAGTTCTGCTCATGCTTCTTCAACTGCCTCGAAGCATAGGCTATCACCCTTCCATTCTGCATCAACACACAACCAAGACCAATTCTAGAGGCATCACAGTAAACTGTGAACTTATCTACACTATTAGGCAAAGCTAATACTGGCGCTGTGGTCAACTTCTCCTTCAATAACTGAAAACTATTCTCACAAGCTTCTGACCACTCGAATCTAACATTCTTCTGAGTCAAGCGAGTCATAGGGGCTGCAATCCTGGAAAAATCCTGCACAAACCGCCTATAATACCCGGCTAAACCCAGAAAACTCCGAATCTCCGTAACAGAAGTAGGTCTAGGCCACTCAGATACTGCCTCAACCTTCTGTGGATAAACCTGAATACCTTCTTTAGACACTACGTGTCCAAGAAAAGAAACACTCTCCATCCAGAAATCACACTTCGAGAATTTAGCATAAAGCTGATGATCTCTCAGTGTCTGTAGTACAATCCTCAAGTGATATACGTGCTCTTCCATACTCCTCGAATATACTAGTATATCATCAATGAAGACTACCACAAACTGATCCACATACGGTCGGAATACTCTGTTCATCAGGTCCATAAAAGCTGCTGGTGCATTAGTCAAACCAAAAGACATCACTAGAAACTCATAATGACCATATCGAGTGCGGAACGCTGTCTTAGGAATATCAGCTTCACTGATCCGCAGCTGATGATAACCCGACCTCAAGTCAACCTTAGAAAAGAACTGTGCACCTTGTAACTGATCAAACAAATCATCTATCCTCGGGAGAGGATACTTGTTCTTCACTGTCACCTTATTTAACTCTCTGTAGTCAATGCACAGTCTCAGGGTACCATCCTTCTTCTTCACAAACAAGACTGGTGCACCCCAAGGAGAAACACTAGGTCTAATAAAATCCTTATCCAACAAATCTTGCAACTGCTCCTTCAACTCTCTCAACTCTGCAGGAGCCATACGATAGGGTGGCATAGATATAGGAGTAATACCTGGAACCACATCTATACATAACTCAATCTCTCTATGAGGTGGTAAACCTGGCAACTCCTCGGGAAAAACATCAGGAAACTCACAAGCAACAGGAACATCTGTGAGTGACAACTTCTCCACTGACGTATCCCTAACCAATGCCAAAAACCCCTGACAACCTTTCTTCAACAACTTCCTAGCTGAAATAGCAGAAATAAGATTCTGAGGTGCTGAACTCCTGTCTCCAACAAACTTAAAATCTTCTTCACCAGGAATTCTGAAAGTCACCTCCTTATTCCTGCAGTCAACCACGGCATAATGCTGAGATAACCAATCCATTCCTAAAATAACATCAAACTCCATCACATCCAACAAAATCAAATCAGCGGGTAATTCTCTATCTCCCACGAGAACTGGACAACCAGAAAGAACAATATCGGCGTCCAAGGAATCACTCAGAGGAGTGGCAACAGACAAAGGAAAAGCCATCCTCGAAGCTTGCCAACAAGATTTAGAAGCAAAAATAGGAGAAACAAAGGAATGCGTGGCACCCGGATCAAACAAAACCAAAGCATCCAGGTAACAAATAGAAAGAATACCTGCCACGACTGCATTAGATGCCTGAGCATCCTGCTGAGTCAGATGAAAAACTCTGGCCTGGCCTCGACCTCCCTGCTGACTGGTAGAAGCCTGGCCAACACCTCTGGCACCTCCTCTAGTACCTCTACCATGACTCTGCTGTGGAACAAACTGAGTAGAACACTGATGCTGAGCTGGTGGTAACTGAAATGGCACAGGTGCTGCACTAGCAATCGACTGCTGTGGGAATCGCGGAATCTGCTACTGCTGATATCCGGGGTAAGGACACGATCTGGCAAAATGTCCTGTCTGCCCGCATCTGAAACATGTCAACGGTGTCAGATAACACGGTCCCTGATGGACTCTACCACAAGTCTGACAAACACTGGCCGTTGATCCAGAACTACGACCACTGCTGCTGCTCGAAGCACCTGACCCAAATCTGAATGATCTACGCTGACCTCCACGACCATGTCTACTGCTCCGATGCACTCGCTGCTGCTGTCTCTGACTCTGCTGAGTCGAACCTCGCTGCTGACTACTCGAACCAACATGAAAACTCGAATACGGAGTAGCCTGCAATCCACTCGACTGAACTCCCAACTGGTAATAATCAGGCATTGCTCCCTGCCTAACTAACCTCAGCTCAATCTCCTTAGCTAGCTCAATCACCGACTCGAGAGTAAGACCTGCTGTGGGCATACCAGCAAAAGCTGAACCCAAACCAGTAACATAGGTAGTAACAGCGAAATACTGATCTCGCATCAGATCCTCAGCATATCTACCCAGACGAAGAAACTCTTGGGTATACTCCTCTACAGATCGATCTCCACGAGAAATACTAGTCAATCGAAGACGATAGCTCAAACGAAGAGGCTCTGGACAAAATCTCCTCATGAATCGCTCTCGAAACTGAGCCCATATCATCGTCATCATATAAGGCTGGATCATTTGAATGAACCAATCCAAGGCTGGTCCCTCAACAGACAACTCAACGATCATGATCCTCTGGTACTCGGTATGAGCAGTCCGAGTCCTAGTCTCAATCGCATGCAGAAAATCTAAAGGATCAGAAGTACCATCAAAAGCAATCCTGCCAACTCTGGCATAGAACAAAGCTGCCTCAGGGTCAGACATACCCTGCTGATAGGCAGGCTGAACAGGCTGAACAACTGGAGGAACAGGAATATCAAACTCAGGCTCAACAGGCTCCTCGTCCTGTAACTCTCTCTGCCTACGGCGACCTGCCGCTCCTCGAGGTCTACCCCTGCCACGACCTCTACGTCTAACTGGCTGCTCAGGAGGTAAAACCTCATCCTGAAAAGACTCATCATCCTCGGCCTCAACGACCGGTGGAGCGACACGCGCTCGCCTCCTCATTCTGAAAAGACAAATGGAAAGATTCAGACAAAACAGACAACGGAGGAATAACGCTGAAAACTACAACAAGGAATACTCATCAAGACATACTCGAACCTAATACACTGCAGTAGTCCAATAGAAAACACAACTTTAAAACTAGGGCCACAACTCACAAAACTAAGCCCTGACACAGAACTCCACTCTGAAACGGACTTCGCTCTGATACCAACTTTGTCACGACCCAAAACAGGGGCCATGACCGGCGCTAGGGAACGGGAATTCTTTCGAATCCGGAACCCGTAGCAAGCCTAAAAAAATAAAATAAAAATGCAATAATAACCATAAAAATATAATATGCAGCGGAAAATAAAATCATAAATATTACAAGATCATCCATAACAACTGGATATAATTCAAAACTCATCACATCACATATATAATCTCATAAATGTATAATCTTTATACAAATCCAGTTTTACTATAATACATCTCTTTAAAACAAATATTTTATTTCACAACTACTGAAAATCACAACTACTGCAGTGTCTAGATAAAATAAATAAGACTCAAGTATACAATTTACATAAAGAAGCCGGGGCGGAAGAAATCCGGCGTATCGACCTGCTACTGAGGTCTGAGGAAGTTGACTCTCCTGAAAAATAGTCAACGGAGGGGAGTCAGACCTCACTGAGTGAATTACTATAGTATATATACATACACTCTAAGTGATAATGCATACAGTCAACAGTATATGAGTAATATGTATATATACAGGCAATTTCATACAGATGCAGAAAAATCATTTTATATATTTTTTCTGAAAATCAACTTTTATGAAGGATCACATAGAACCCTAGAATATCGCAACCTCAGAAAATAGTGTTAAACAACACTCTAGCCATACAGGCTCACTGATTCCAAATATATCCACTTAATCCATATGGACAGTAGACTGGCCCCGAGACACTAAGTCAACCGAGCTCCAGCAGTCTGACTGCCAGTGTGATTGGCCCCGAGACACTTGGTCAATCGAGCTCCAACAATCACACCCACAAACCACATCTCACATATATCAATAATCATAATCAAATCGATATCCACAAATAGTCAGTAATAAAGCCTAAATACTATAGGCGTACCGGTACGTACTCGGTCCTAGTGCTGCCCACTAGGTAGCACGTTCTATTGATATCCTTCATTCTTAAATATAAAACATTCATTCACAAAAATAAATGATGCATGGATATAAATGAAATAGCAATATAAACCATATATATACCGAAAATATACCAAACATAAACCAGGTATATTTTGAGTATATATATGTCAAATAAATCCAATCAAATCATGAATTAAACTAAAAATATATTTAAAAACATTTTAAATATATTTTATTAATAAAACATGTATATAATTTATTATATACCAAAAATATACCAAAAATATACTTGAATATAAATCATGTTATTTATGCATATTCAGTCAAAATAAAACATGCATTTTCTAAATCATGCATCCTAAGCATATATATAATATAGTAACTCACCTAATGCGCTCCACGAGACAGGTCCGACGGGCCTGGTCCACTAACCCTCGGTCTCGGCGCAACTAAACAAGAAATAATTAATCGACATCAGAATAACCCTAACAGAAATCCTAGAATTCAATCTAGAGTATTCAACACAGAATCGGAAATTAGGGTTCGACTGGATATCACGTTTTACGAGAATTCTACCGAAAATCCGGCAGAACCTCCCCTGTAAAACGGACATCTCTCTACTCAAAAGAGTAGAGCCGACCCTGCAAAGAAAATACACTTCAAAAATAAACACCACAATTAATCACAACCCCTCGGTCGGACTCCAGACTACAATCTGTCGACCGGGGTCCACAGCACAGAATAATATTCCAGATACAACAAAAATATCCTTAAATCACAAAAATACATTTCATACGTAGAAATTACATAATAAATCTTGAAACACTGTAAAAACCGATTAAAACTCATTTTATTAGAAAAACCGTATATTATATATATAATTGAAAATAATTCCCGGAAAATAGTTTTAATTAGTTAAAAATACTAAATATTTTGTAGAAATCATTTTTATACCTTAAATAAATATTAAAACCAATTAAATTACATTTTTAGACAATTTAGGGTAAAATTACCAAAATACCCCTATATATATATATACCTAAATTACTTCAAAAATTCACCAAAAATCATACAATTATCCAAAATTAATTTTCTCAACATATTTATCAATAACATCAATAATTAAACTCAATTAACCAATTAAATTCAAATAAAAACACAATTAACTTAATTTTACAAAATCACATAAACTTCAATAATTAAAAATAAATACTTAGAAATTCATAAAAATTCCAAATAAATTTCTATAATTCATTTCAACACCTAATTCAACCATAAACTCCAATTTCATAATTTAAATAATTAATTTCCGAAAATTAGAAAATAATATTAAAATATTCAAAAATACCCAAAAATCCAAAAAATCTCCAAAAATTCTACAAAAATTCATACATGAAGATTAAACTACTAGGAACAACATTTGTGAAGGAAGTTTCCATGAATCATCCAAATCGAAGCTCAAAAAAATCAAAAACCAAAAGTGGCTGAAATATTCAAATCAAAACCTAAGCAATTCTAGGCCATTTTAGCTCAAACCAAAGCTAGAATAACACTCACCGGAGCTCAAGGAGAAGATAGAGACCGGCGGTGTCGAAAACGGTGGCCGGAGGAGGAAGAAACGACGGTGAGAAGAAATGGCCGGCGTCGGGCACCCACGGGAGAAGAAGAAGAAGAAGAAAAAGAAAAAGAAAGAAAAGGAAAGAGAAAGAAAAAGAAAAAGAAAGAAAAAGGAAAAGAAAAAAAAAGAAAAAGAAAAAAAAATAAATAAATAAAATAATAAAATATTAATAAATAAATAATAATAAAATAATAAATTTTAATAATTTAATAATAAATAAAATAATCAAATAATAATAAATAAATAATAAAATATTAGGGTAATAATAAACCCTAATTAAATAAATATACACACACAGGCTTTATTTAATAATTTAAAAATATGTATGAGTTCATGCAAACCCGTAAATACATTTAAAATAATTAATAATACATTGTTTACGTGGAAATTTCCCCGAAAATGAAAGTCCCGGGAAAATTTTACGTAAAATACTGAAAATAATAGACAGTAATTAAAATAGGTTTTAAATACATATTAACTCGTAAAAATATCATATATATATGAAAATTATTGACACTGTATATCCCGGTACAATGTAAAAATATTTTTAAAAAACACGGGATATTACATATACCTTGCCAGCTTTAATGGTTGAAGATCAAATGAGATCCAATATAGATGACAAAGATACCAAAACAAGATTAACAATTCAGGAGGCCAATAAAATTGTTTTTCAGGACTTTGGTTTAGGAAGCTGAAAATACAGGTAAAAGGATAGATAGGATGAAATCCTAATCTGTGAAAGAAATCTGTCCCATATTTTCTGATCAATCCGGATTGAAGTTCAAAAATTTGAGCTTTTGCCTTTTGGTTAAGGATGGTCATGGAAATGTGTGATGGTAAGGATGGAGGAATACCTTTTTCAAGAAAGTTGGCGTTTATAGTTTGATACATGTATATCATGGGAAGAACTTTTAGCTGAAATGGTTTTTCACAAGAAAAAGGTGGTCTGCTTAAAAGGTCTGGTAACAGGTTATCCTCTCCTTTGATGTGTTCTACTTCAAAGTCATACTTACTGAACCATTCCTTCATTCTGAGAAGTTGAGGATGGGGCAGAGTCTTTCCTTTGAATTCAAGCATTTGTGGAAATGATGAGCAGTCCATCACAACTTTGAAATGATGACCAATTAAATGAAATTAGAACTTTTTTATGCCATATTTAACTGCCAAGACTTCTTTAAAGGTTGAGTGATAATGGCATTCTCCATCTGTGAATTTTCCACTAGCATGAGCACAAATCCATTTTTTCTTACTGTCATCTTCTTCTAAAAGAATAGCTCCCCAAAATTGATCACTTGCATCTGTTTGAAGAATTCTTTTTCCAGTGGAGGGAATCTGGAGATTAGGAAGATTCTTTGTGCAAGTTCTGAGTTGTTCAAAAGCTTCTGTTTGCTCTGAGGACCATGGTGGAGGATTCTTTCTTAGAAGAGCTCTGAGAGGGGTTGTCTTCTTTGTCAAATGAGGAATAAAGTCCCTGAGATAATTGATAATGCCAAGAACTTGTCTGATTTGTTTGACAGAAAGATTCTCTTTTGGAAATCTATCCAGTTCTGTTGCAACATGAGGACCTGGAAGATACTTTCCTTCTTTGAATTTCATTCCAAGAAAATCTATTTCTGTTTGGCCAATAAGCATTTTGGTGGGTGAAAGCATGACACCATAATGTCGTACAAGATTGGTAAATTGTTGGAGCAATTTCTCATGGGCTTTTATATCTGCAGAGAACAAAAGAATATCATCAATATAAATAAGGGCGCTGGAGAGGATGGGCTCAAAGATTTTGGTCATAGCCCGTTGGAATAGTGATGGGGCTACTTTGAGTCCAAAAGGCAGCACATTCCATTGGTAATGTCTATTTGGAATACAAAAGCCCGTTTTGTATCTGTCTTCTTCTCTGATTCCAAGTTGCCAAAATCCAGCCTTCAAGTCAAATTTTGAAAAGATTTTAGCTCCCGCCAGAAATGCAAATAATGAGGAAATTTTTGGCAAAGGGAATTTATCATCCCTTAGGAAGAAATTTAAAGGCTGATAGTCGATCACCAATCTCTTCTTCCCACGAACTTGCTCTGATCTTTTGTTTACATAAAAAGCTTGGCATGCCCATTCTGATTTTGTGGGAGTAATCAGGCCTTGGTCTTCCAATTGGTTGCATTCTTCAATTGCCAATTTAAGGTCAGAGGGAGTCATTCCTGGATGGGTTGCCTTTGTTGGGTTGATGTCTTCATTTTGTTTGAAAGGTAAGGAGATGAAGAACTCCTCATTTTTCCATAATGGTGATGAGCATTTTTGAAGAAACTCTGTATGAGACTGAGCACTGCATTCTTTCAATAATAACTCATGAATAGTTTGAAGGTTTGGTTGAGAAATGGTTTGGTCAACAAAAAGGATAGATGAAATATTGGTGAATGGTTGAAAGTATTTCTTGAACTTGAGTCCACTTGGAAGAATTCTCAAGTCTTTCATCTTCCAATAGACATCAAAGCCAATGACAATATCTTTTCCAGGTAAAGAAGATCCAAGAACATGGGTCCAGGTGTAACAATTTGGAAAGAATTGGATCTTTATTGGGTGTCTGGTTTTAAGGCTAGTTTCAAGTAATTCTCCATTAGCTGTAGAGAAATACTCAGAATGATGTTTCCAACATTCTTTAGGTAAGGCTTTTGGGTTGAGAATGGTAGTTTTGGCTCCAGTGTCGATCAAGGCCGCAAGTTTTATGGGTTTGGAATAACTGGTTGGGTAAATTTGGATAAGGAACAAAGGTATTTGATGTTTTTCATGAGTTAGGGCTATCATGTCTTTATTATCACCACCAATTAAGAACTGGTCATTCCAGGTCTCTGTTTCAGAGCTGGAAATTTCTGAGTCTGTCTCGTGGCCTATAGCAAAAATACATTCTGGTGAAGCTTCTTCTTCTTCTGAAAAGAGAGACTCAAGATCAGCATCATTCAAATCTACTTTAGTGATCTGCTGAATTTGTTGAATCATTTGCTCAGTCTTCTTTGTTTTTGAAGGGCAGCTTTTTGCAAAATGACCCTTTTTTCCACAAATGTAGCATCTGTCAGTTTTTTCTTTGCCACGGAACTTTTTCTTCTTGTAATACTTCCACTTCTTAAAATTAGATCTTTTCCCTTTCTTCTTCAGTTTAAAAAAATGTTTCTTCTTCTTTGATGGACAGACACAAACATCAACATCTCTGCATTTGATCTGCAAATCAGGCCTATCACATGAAAGTTTTCCCAAAGGATTCTTCTTACTGCCCAGATACAGTTTAATCATCTTCCTTTGATCACATAACTATGTATGAGCCTGAATCATGATCTGATACAAATGTCCCATTGGCACATCTCCAACTTTGTAATTTGATTGTTGAAGGATTGAAAACATTCGAGAGGCAAGAATCTCTGGAATAGAGGCCAAGAAAGCTTGTTTCAGATCAGGATTAGCAGTGCCTCCTAACAGGTAAAATCTAGTAGACATATTTTGGAAATGTCTTTCTAGATCTTTCCTTTGTAGTGAGCAACATTTCATCTGGTAATACTCCTTTCGTGCAACTTCAAGATCATCATCCCATTTTCCTAAGAACTCATAATGCAAGAGTCCTAAGAAATCTTCCGGTGATGTGGCATCCATCAACTGAGTTCTAGCATAAGCATTGAGGGAGGCATACCAGTTTGCTAGTTTTCCCACCATTTTTGCAAGAAATGTTTTAATAACAACCCTGATTTTTGCTCCAGGAATGAGCATTTGTCCAGCTATCCATGCTCTAAATTCCAGAAACCTATTCTGGTATTGTGAAGGAGGAACGTCATCCAGGGTGAAATAATTTCCAGTACCTTTCTTCAAATTTGTTTGCGAATTTGGCTGCGGTGTCCTGGTCTGTTCATACTCTTCTTCTGGATCATCAACTTCCTCAACTTGAGGTCCTCTAGAAGATGTAGCATCATCAGCCATCAATTGGTAAGGTATTTCATAATCCAAATCAAAGTCACTTTCTGAAGATTCAGAAGATAGACTTTCTTTTGAATTAGATTCAATTGGAAAGCTGGGCATGACATTTTCAGCACATTTTTCCAAAAAGGAAGAGATAGGGTTCACCATCATCAGAGGGTGTTCTGGCTCTTTTGGTGATGAGGTTGGTGAGGTATTTTTTTGTAATGATTCAGAAGGGGTTGTTTTAGGTTTCTCAGTTTGAGAGAAATGGACTGTTTTTCCTTTCTTTGCTGTTGTTTCATCAGAGGACTTTGTTTGAGAGGGAATTTTTAATGATGATTTGAATCCTTGAAAATTTGGAGGAATATTCAAGGGGGCTGTTGGTGCAGGAAATAAAGATTGGGTGGAAGAGGCTGTGTATGGTGAACTGGGAATTGAATAAGGGTTGTACAAAAGTCCAAAAGGATCTGGAGAGAAGGACTTTGAAGAGGTTTGTGAGGACAACTCTTCTTTCTTTCTTTTAAGATCCTTTTCAAGTTGGTCAACCTGAGCTTTCAAGTTTAAAATTTCTGTTTCTTTCATTGAAATGCTATTCAATGTGCCTTTGTTGCTGATAATCCGCATAAGTTCCTGGTGCTTCATCTCTATCTGCCTTTGTAATTTTGTATGAACGGCTGTCATTCGTTTCTCAAAGGCCTGGAATTTTTTTTCTGCCAAATTCATATGTTCAGCAACTCCATCAATCTTTTCTTCAATAAGCTTAAATTTTTGATTTTGAGCACAAGCATTTTGTGTCTGCCAGTTAACTACTGCTTCAGCCGGAGTTGTTTGTCTAGGTCTGCCATCTGCATCAACAATATTTGATTCCAGGACAAAAGGTTGCATGGTAATTTGGTTTTTTGTTTCTTTGGCTAAAGGAGGAAAATCTGTGGGTTGAAACATATAGATTTGGGGTAAAGACTTTGGCTTTTGAATCCCAGCTGATTTTTCTTTTCTTATCCATTTCAAAGCTTTGTTATAACATGGAAGAGGAGTAGTCTTAGGTTTTGGCTGGGAAGGAGGTATTTGAGGTTTGCAAGGTTCAGGAGGAATATTTTGGGTAACTGGTGGTTTATACCAAGCAGGAGGAGAGTATGATACAAGATAATCATATTTTCCTCAAGGTTGTCCCAGAGTGCAGATGCTCGAGTCCCCATCTTCATGTCTTCTTCTGAATTCTTTTTCACTATTTTTCTTCTCATCATCATCAGAGTAGGATGTAGCATAACAATCATCACAATCACAATAATCGAAATAACAGTGACCATTACGCTTAAAAGCATAGACTGGTCTTCCAGAATTATCAAAAGAGGCTACAGGAATGTTATCTTCTGGATCCCAAGGATTGATCATGAACTGCGTATTAAAAACTGTAGGAGTCTCCTGTTTTTTCCTAAAGATTGTATCAACTGATCCATCAGTTCTTTTGATATGCACCGGATCTGTACCTTGAATTGGTTCCACTATCTCATGCAACTTCTCATAATTAGTGATCCACTTTTCTGGGAATAATTTTAACAAATCATTCCTAGAAAGTTGTTTGGGTGTGTGGATGCATGTGGGAGTATTATGAGAGTCTGCTTTTATGAACAAAGCATCATTTTGAACACATGGTAGTGACAAGTTGATAGCATGGTTTTGGAGACGGTAGACAATTTGGTAGTGAAGAGTGGCTACCTTGGCTGTGGAAATTTGTTCAGCACCAAGGATTTGGAGTTGGACTTTTAAAGCTGTTAAGGCATGAGGATCAGAAAGGGCCAGGTTATAATTTGGGAAAAATGTAAAGAATACTGAGCCAGCATTTAAAGATGTTTCTACGGTCCCAATTACAGCATGTTGATACTGTTTATATCTAGAATCCAGAAGAGCGATCCTAGAGAAAACAGGTTGCCCTGCTCTGCCATGGTAGGAGAGTCCCAACCTTATAGCTCCAAAGTGGATATGAGTGTATCCCTGGTTTAGCCAAGTTCTTAGAAATTCTGGAGGAATTTCTAAGGTCACAAATTGTTCTGTCTGAGAGGCTGGTATATGGTGTTGATCAAAGCTGGAGGCTTGAACATATTCTTTTATAGAGGAAGTGGGTCGGTTTACAAGGGCTTTAAAAGATTGTTTCCAGTTTATTTTGGATTTTGAAAAGGCATCATAGGGGTTTAACAGTGGGAATTTTGATTCTTCAATCTTTTGATCTTCAGGGAGATAAGTAAATTCATACAGGTAGTCGGTCTTTTTCTGGGTGGTTTGGTTGATGGGGGGTGATAGGGTAACAGCAACAGACTTGGTTGGCACATACTTATAATCACATATTATAGAGGGAGTAGAAGAGGGAATAAAAGAGCTTTCTGGTTCTGACATGTTTAAGGATTTCTTCTCTTTCAATCTTCATATGAATTATAATAATTCCACCTTATGCAAAAACAAGGCTCTGATACCAATTTCCCAGAGCTCCATTAAAATTATATTTCATAGCTATACAGATTATATCATGGACTAGCCAAAGTCGTACTTATAGCATCACACAACCAATTTCCGGCCAGACAGCCTGTCCCCTTTTTATAATCTATATAACCATAAATTATAATCTTAATAGAGTTGGTTACTGGATTAATTAAGTTTCTGGTGTACCAGATCCTTCATAGAGGCAAGTACAGAGCATACTCCTTAATTTAGATAGGTGGAATAATTGTAATTCATAATCTAACTGTTAGAGAAGAAGAAAGATTTTTTTAGAAGGCCATGGTTTATTTAGCTTCTGAGAGTTTTTTTTTTACAAGAGGGGTTCTGCCTTTTAACATAGACAGAAAGCTCCTTATATAGAGAAGGAGCTGAGATACAAGAAGGCCTACAGCCAAACAAACAAACAAACAAACAAACAAACAAAGATATCTACTGATAAAAGTAGTATCTTTAAATTACAACCACTTATGACTAATAGGCTCGTGACTTGGAGATAAGTTCTTATCTTCAATACTGTCCTCATTATGGTAAAAGTCTTCATCAGGATCCTGTGAGTATCCTGCTATTGGCATACGTGGGTCTTCTGAATTATTTGATTTGAAAGAATTTAACCATATCTGTTCTGCAGATGAGTTGGCTTGATAAGGATCAGATATGCTGTCTTGATAAGGATCAGATGAGCTGGCTTGATAAGGATCAGATGAGCTGGCTTGATAAGGATCATCAATTTGCATGTGAGACGAGATTGATTTAATCCTTTGTGTCTTTTCCCAATATTCCTTGTCTGCTAACAGCTGTTTCCCATAATCAGGAGGAAATATTTCCCATGGGGCATCATCGGATATCTTAGGCCATATCTCTTTTGGAATAATACCATTTTTCTCAAACATATGTCTTTGAAATTCTCTCCAAGGTGAAGGATCTGTGGTATCTATGGTGATATAGTGCATCATTGAGTGTCTATAAGTCCCATAGATATTGAAACATGGTACATCAGTGAAAACACCTTTAGCCTTGAAGAAAGTTCTTTTGAAGGTGATGATGGCATGGCATTCGATAGGAGGTGCCACATGTTGAGTATAAGCTTCATTCGTCAAATAGGATTTCCATCTTGACAAATTCTGGAACCATTTGAGAAATGTTGACAAATGTGGATTAAGATCTTCGTTCTTCTCAAGCAGGGTGATATACCTTGCCAGCTTTAATGGTTGAAGATCAAATGAGATCCAATATAGATGACAAAGATACCAAAACAAGATTAACAATTCAGGAGGCCAATAAAATTTTTTTTCAGGACTTTGGTTTAGGAAGCTGAAAATACAGGTAAAAGGATAGATAGGATGAAATCCTAATCTGTGAAAGAAATCTGTCCCATATTTTCTGATCAATCCGGATTGAAGTTCAAAAATTTGAGCTTTTGCCTTTTGGTTAAGGATGGTCATGGAAATGTGTGATGGTAAGGATGGAGGAATACCTTTTTCAAGAAAGTTGGCGTTTATAGTTTGATACATGTATATCATGGGAAGAACTTTTAGCTGAAATGGTTTTTCATAAGAAAAAGGTGGTCTGCTTAAAAGGTCTGGTAACAGGTTATCCTCTCCTTTGATGTGTTCTACTTCAAAGTCATACTTACTGAACCATTCCTTCATTCTGAGAAGTTGAGGATGGGGCAGAGTCTTTCCTTTGAATTCAAGCATTTGTGGAAATGATGAGCAGTCCATCACAACTTTGAAATGATGACCAATTAAATGAAATTTGAACTTTTTTATGCCATATTTAACTGCCAAGACTTCTTTAAAGGTTGAGTGATAATGGCATTCTGCATCTGTGAATTTTCCACTAGCATGAGCACAAATCCGTTTTTTCTTACTGTCATCTTCTTCTAAAAGAATAGCTCCCCAAAATTGATCACTTGCATCTGTTTGAAGAATTCTTTTTCTAGTGGAGGGAATCTGGAGATTAGGAAGATTCTTTGTGCAAGTTCTGAGTTGTTCAAAAGCTTCTGTTTGCTCTGAGGACCATGGTGGAGGATTCTTTCTTAGAAGAGCTTTGAGAGGGGCTGTCTTCTTTGTCAAATGAGGAATAAAGTCCCTGAGATAATTGATAATGCCAAGAACTTGTCTGATTTGTTTGACAGAAAGATTCTCTTTTGGAAATCTATCCAGTTCTGTTGCAACATGAGGACCTGGAAGATACTTTCCTTCTTTGAATTTCATTCCAAGAAAATCTATTTCTGTTTGGCCAATAAGCATTTTGGTGGGTGAAAGCATGACACCATAATGTCGTACAAGATTGGCAAATTGTTGGAGCAATTTCTCATGGGCTTTTATATCTGCAGAGAACAAAAGAATATCATCAATATAAACAAGGGCGCTGGAGAGGATGGGCTCAAAGATTTTGGTCATAGCCCGTTGGAATAGTGATGGGGCTACTTTGAGTCCAAAAGGCAGCACATTCCATTGGTAATGTCTATTTGGAATACAAAAGCCCGTTTTGTATCTGTCTTCTTCTTTGATTCCAAGTTGTCAAAATCCAGCCTTCAAGTCAAATTTTGAAAAGATTTTAGCTCCCGCCAGAAATGCAAATAATGAGGAAATTTTTGGCAAAGGGAATTTATCATCCCTTAGGAAGAAATTTAAAGGCTGATAGTCGATCACCAATCTCTTCTTCCCACGAACTTGCTCTGATCTTTTGTTTACATAAAAAGCTTGGCATGCCCATTCTGATTTTGTTGGAGTAATCAGGCCTTGGTCTTCCAATTGGTTGCATTCTTCAATTGCCAATTTAAGGTCGGAGGGAGTCATTCCTGGATGGGTTGCCTTTGTTGGGTTGATGTCTTCATTTTGTTTGAAAGGTAAGGAGATGAAGAACTCCTCATTTTTCCACAATGGTGATGAGCATTTTTGAAGAAACTCTGTATGAGACTGAGCATTGCATTCTTTCAATAATAACTCATGAATAGTTTGAAGGTTTGGTTGAGAAATGGTTTGGTCAACAAAAAGGATAGATGAAATATTGGTGAATGGTTGAAAGTATTTCTTGAACTTGAGTCCACTTGGAAGAATTCTCAAGTCTTTCATCTTCCAATAGACATCAAAGCCAATGACAATATCTTTTCCAGGTAAAGAAGATCCAAGAACATGGGTCCAGGTGTAACAATTTGGAAAGAATTGGATCTTTATTGGGTGTCTGGTTTTAAGGCTAGTTTCAAGTAATTCTCCATTAGCTGTAGAGAAATACTCAGAATGATGTTTCCAACATTCTTTAGGTAAGGCTTTTGGGTTGAGAATGGTAGTTTTGGCACCAGTGCCAACCAAGTCTGTTGCTGTTACCCTATCACCCCCCATCAACCAAACCACCCAGAAAAAGACCGACTACCTGTATGAATTTACTTATCTCCCTGAAGATCAAAAGATTGAAGAATCAAAATTCCCACTGTTAAACCCCTATGATGCCTTTTCAAAATCCAAAATAAACTGGAAACAATCTTTTAAAGCCCTTGTAAACCGACCCACTTCCTCTATAAAAGAATATGTTCAAGCCTCCAGCTTTGATCAACACCATATACCAGCCTCTCAGACAGAACAATTTGTGACCTTAGAAATTCCTCCAGAATTTCTAAGAACTTGGCTAAACCAGGGATACACTTATATCCACTTTGGAGCTATAAGGTTGGGACTCTCCTACCATGGCAGAGCAGGGCAACCTGTTTTCTCTAGGATCGCTCTTCTGGATTCTAGATATAAACAGTATCAACATACTGTAATTGGGACCGTAGAAACATCTTTAAATGCTGGCTCAGTATTCTTTACATTTTTCCCAAATTATAACCTGGCCCTTTCTGATCCTCATGCCTTAACAGCTTTAAAAGTCCAACTCCAAATCCTTGGTGCTGAACAAATTTCCACAGCCAAGGTAGCCACTCTTCACTACCAAATTGTCTACCGTCTCCAAAACCATGCTATCAACTTGTCACTACCATGTGTTCAAAATGATGCTTTGTTCATAAAAGCAGACTCTCATAATACTCCCACATGCATCCACACACCCAAACAACTTTCTAGGAATGATTTGTTAAAATTATTCCCAGAAAAGTGGATCACTAATTATGAGAAGTTGCATGAGACAGTGGAACCAATTCAAGGTACAGATCCGGTGCATATCAAAAGAACTGATGGATCAGTTGATACAATCTTTAGGAAAAAAACAGGAGACTCCTACAGTTTTTAATACGCAGTTCATGATCAATCCTTGGGATCCAGAAGATAACATTCCTGTAGCCTCTTTTGATAATTCTGGAAGACCAGTCTATGCTTTTAAGCGTAATGGTCACTGTTATTTCGATTATTGTGATTGTGATGATTGTTATGCTGCATCCTACTCTGATGATGATGAGAAGAAAAATAGTGAAAAAGAATTCAGAAGAAGACATGAAGATGGGGACTCGAGCATCTGCACTATGGGACAACCTTCAGGAAAATATGATTATCTTGTATCATACTCTCCTCCTGCTTGGTATAAACTACCAGTTACCCAAAATATTCCTCCTGAACCTTGCAAACCTCAAATACCTCCTTCCCAGCCAAAACCTAAGACTACTCCTCTTCCATGTTATAACAAAGCTTTGAAATGGATAAGAAAAGAAAAATCAGCTGGGATTCAAAAGCCAAAGTCTTTACCCCAAATCTATATGTTTCAACCCACAGATTTTCCTCGTTTAGCCAAAGAAACAAAAAACCAAATTACCATGCAACCTTTTGTCCTGGAATCAAATATTGTTGATGCAGATGGCAGACCTAGACAAACAACTCCGACTGAAGCAGTAGTCAACTGGCAGACACAAAATGCTTGTGCTCAAAATCAAAAATTGAAGCTTATTGAAGAAAAGATTGATGGAGTTGCTGAACATATGAATTTGGCAGAAAAAAAATTCCAGGCCTTTGAGAAACGAATGACAGCCGTTCATACAGAATTACAAAGGCAGATAGAGATGAAGCACCAGGAACTTATGCGGATTATCAGCAACAAAGGCACATTGAATAGCATTTCAATGAAAGAAACAGAAATTTTAAACTTGAAAGCTCAGGTTGACCAACTTGAAAAGGATCTTAAAAGAAAGAAAGAAGAGTTGTCCTGACAAACCTCTTCAAAGTCCTTCTCTCCAGATCCTTTTGGACTTTTGTACAACCCTTATTCAATTCCCAGTTCACCATACACAGCCTCTTCCACCCAATCTTTATTTCCTGCACCAACAACCCCCTTGAATATTCCTCCAAATTTTCAAGGATTCAAATCATCATCAAAAATTCCCTCTCAAACAAAGTCCTCTGATGAAACAATAGCAAAGAAAGGAAAAACAGTCCATTTCTCTCAAACTGAGAAACCTAAAACAACCCCTTCTGAATCATTACAAAAAAATACCTCACCAACCTCATCACCAAAAGAGCCAGAACACCCTCTAATGATGGTGAACCCTATCTCTTCCTTTTTGGAAAAATGTGCTGAAAATGTCATGCCCAGCTTTCCAATTGAATCTAATTCAAAAGAAAGTCTATCTTCTGAATCTTCAGAAAGTGACTTTGATTCGGATTATGAAATACCTTACCAATTGATGGCTGATGATGCTACATCTTCTAGAGGACCTCAAGTTGAGGAAGTTGATGATCCAGAAGAAGAGTATGAACAGACCAGGACACCGCAGCTAAATTCGCAAACAAATTTCAAGAAAGGTACTGGAAATTATTTCACCCTGGATGACGTTCCTCCTTCACAATACCGGAATAGGTTTTTGGAATTTAGAGCATGGATAGCTGGACAAATGCTCATTCCTGGAGCAGAAATCAGGGTTGTTATTGAAACATTTCTTGCAAAAATGGTGGGAAAACTAGCAAACTGGTATGCCTCCCTCAATGCTTATGCTAGAACTCAGTTGATGGATGCCACATCACCGGAAGATTTCTTAGGACTCTTGCATTATGAGTTCTTAGGAAAATGGGATGATGATCTTGAAGTTGCACGAAAGGAGTATTGCCAGATGAAATGTTGCTCGCTACAAAGGAAAGATCTAGAAAGACATTTCCAAAATATGTCTACTAGATTTTACCTGTTAGGAGGCACTGCTAATCCTGATCTGAAACAAGCTTTCTTGGCCTCTATTCCAGAGATTCTTGCCTCTCGAATGTTTTCAATCCTTCAACAATCAAATTACAAAGTTGGAGATGTGCCAATGGGACATTTGTATCAGATCATGATTCAGGCTCATACACAGTTATGTGATCAAAGGAAGATGATTAAACTGTATCTGGGCAGTAAGAAGAATCCTTTGGGAAAACTTTCATGTGATAGGCCTGATTTGCAGATCAAATGCAAAGATGTTGATGTTTGTGTCTGTCCATCAAAGAAGAAGAAACATTTTTTTAAACTGAAGAAGAAAGGGAAAAGATCCAATTTTAAGAAGTGGAAGTATTACAAGAAGAAAAAGTTCCGTGGCAAAGAAAAAACTGACAGATGCTACATTTGTGGAAAAAAGGGTCATTTTGCAAAAAGCTGCCCTTTAAAAACAAAGAAGACTGAGCAAATGATTCAACAAATTCAGCAGATCACTAAAGTAGATTTGAATGATGCTGATCTTGAGTCTCTCTTTTCAGAAGAAGAAGAAGCTTCACCAGAATGTATTTTTGATTATTTTAGTATTTTTATTCTATTATTGTTTCATAATTTTCCCTAATTATTTTATTAATAGATTATTTTATTAATCTCATTATTTTATGTGTTATGTATTATATTAATTAGGGTTTATATATATATATATATATATATATATATATATATATATATATATATATA
This sequence comes from Mallotus nudiflorus, assembly GCA_947683625.1. Classification (NCBI taxonomy): domain Eukaryota; kingdom Viridiplantae; phylum Streptophyta; class Magnoliopsida; order Malpighiales; family Euphorbiaceae; genus Mallotus; species Mallotus nudiflorus. The sequence goes on along the minus strand of CANTUR010000073.1, from coordinate 62,339 downwards.
TATGTTGACTATACCTAAGTTTGACTATATCATTTTAATAATATTACTTTATATTATAATATAATACTATAATATATACATATATTTATACATATACACATTCAACCAAACACAAAACACACACACACACTCCTTCTTCCCTGAACCACGGAGCCCCTCTGCCTGTCACCCGCCCGGTCCTCCACCGATAGTGTGCCTTTCAGCCCTCCACCACCTCTTGCTGACGTCACCAGCTTCTTCTCTATCCCTCTTCTTCTTCTCTGGGCAGAAGCAGCAGCAGCAACGACCGTGAGCTCACCGGTATTCCTCCTTTGTTCGGCCACCTTTCTGAGCTTTTTTGGTGTCCTTTAGCTCCTCAAGCTTGATGAACTTGATTTCCCAGTGTGCCACCACCATTTCCAGCCTGCTCCACTGCCTTCTTCCTCCATTTCCGGAGTGGTTTGGCCATTTCTTGGCCGAAAAACCGAAAATCAATATCAGCTTCGTTCTCCCTCGTCCGGCCACCGTTCTTAATGATTCCGACATGGTTTTACTCCTAGAACTCCCTAGAAGTCGATTATAAGCTTCTAGAAGCTTGAAAACTTGATTTGGTAAGTATTTAAGCTTGGTTTTGAATTCAGCTTCTTTGGCTTTTTTATTTTTTTGAACTTCATTCTTGATGATTCAAGCTTACTTCCTTTACAAAAGTTGCTCCTAGTAGCTCAACCTACATCTTGTAATTTTTTTTTAGGATTTTTGGAATTTATTTTGATTTTTGTGAATTTTTTATTATTTTATTAATTTTTTCTAATTTTCGTAAATTAATTAAATAAATTGTAAAATTGTGATTTATGGTGTTTATAGAGGTTGAAATTAATTTTAGAAATTAATTTGTAATTTTTGTGATTTTTTTGTAATTATTATGATTTTATTTAGTTTAGGTGAATTTTGGAAAATTAGGTTAAATAAATATTTTGTTAAAATTAATTGGTTAATTGAGTATAATTATTGATTTTATTGAATTATATGTTGAGAAAATAATTTTTGAGCAATTATATAATTTTTACTGAATTTTTGAATAATTATTGTATATTATGTGAATTATTATATATTAGAGGTATTTTGGTAATTTGGTAGTAATTTTAGTTAAATAGTAAGTTTAGCTGGCTTTGATAATTATTTGAGGTATAAAAATGATTTTTACAAATTATTTACTATTTTTAACTAATTGAAACTATTTTTCAAAAATAATTTTCAAATTATATATAATATACTATTTTTGTAAATAAATGAGTTTTTAGTAATTTTTAGTATGTTTTTGTAATATCTCGAGTTTTTTTAAAATATTTTTATATTGCATCGAGATAAGCAGTGTTAATAATTTTTGTATATAATATTGATATTTTGATGAGTTGTTATTTAATTGTCACGACCCAAAACAGGGGCCATGACCGGCGCTAGGGAACGAGAATTCTTTCGAATCCGGAACCCGTAGCAAGCCTAAAAATAAAATAAAGCATGCCATAATAACAATAAAAATATAATATGTAGCGGAAATAAAAATCATAATATCATTTTTCCATATCAACTGGATTTAAACTAAATCTCATCTCATCACATAGATGTATATAATCTTTAATACAAATCCAGTTTCAATATCATACATCTCTTTAAAATAAAGTACATAAAATCCCATACTTTAATTCATAACTACTGCAGTGTCTAGATAAAATAAATAAGACTCAAGTATACAATTTACATAAAGAAGCCGGGGCGGAAGAAATCCGGCGTATCGACCTGCTACTGAGGTCTGAGGAAGTTGACTCTCCTGAAAAATAGTCAACGGAGGGGAGTCAGACCTCACTGAGTGAATTACTATAATATATATACATACACACTAAGTGATAATGCATACAGTCAACAGTATATATATAATATGTATATATACAGGCAAATTCATACAGATGCAGAAAAATCATTTTTATATATTTTACTGAAAAATCCCAGTTTATGAAGGATCACATATAACCCTAGAATATCGCAACCTCAGAAAATAGTGTTAAACAACACTCTGGCCATACAGGCTCACTTATACCAAATATATCCACTTAATCCATATGGACAGTAGACTGGCCCCGAGACACTAAGTCAACCGAGCTCTAGCAGTCTGACTGCCAGTGTGATTGGCCCCGAGACACTTGGTCAACCGAGCTCCAGCAATCACACCTCCAAACCATATCTCACACATCAATAATCATAATCAATCAATATCCACAAATGGTTAGTAATATAGCCTAAATACTATAGGCGTATCGGTACGTACTCGGTCCTAGTGCTGCCCACTAGGTAGCACGTTCTATTGATATCCTTCATTAATAATATAAATCATTCATTCACAATAAATGATGCATGAATGTAAATGAAACAACAATATAAACCATATATATACCGAAAATATACCAAACATAAACCAGGTATATTTTGAGTATATATATGTCAAATAAATCCAATCAATTCATGAATTAAACTAAAAATATATTTAAAAACATTTTAAATATATTTTATTAACAAAACATGTATATAATTTATTATATACCAAAAATATACCAAAAATATACTTGAATATAAATCACATTATTTATGCATATTCGGTCAAAATAAAACATGCATTTTCTAAATCATGCATCCTAAGCATATATATATAATATAGTAACTCACCTAATGCGCTCCACGAGACAGGTCCGACGGGCCTGGTCCACTAGCCCTCGGTCTCAGTGCAACTAAACAAGCAATAAATAACCGACATTAGAATAAACCTAACAGAAATCCTAGAATTCAATCTAGAGTATTTAACACAGAATCGAAAATTAGGGTTCGACTGGATATCACGTTTTACGAGAATTCTATCGAAAATCCGGTAGAACCTCCCCTGTAAAACGGACATCTCTCTACTCAAAAGAGTGGAGCCGACCCTGCAAAGAAACACACTTCGAAAAACGAGCTCAACACAATCAAAATCCCACGGTCGGACTCCAAACTACAGTCCACCGACTGGGGTCCACAAACACAGAACAATATTCCAGATACAACAAAAATATCCTTAAATCACAAAAATACATTTCATACGTAGAAATTACATAATTAACCTTGAAACACTATAAAAACCGATTAAAACTCATTTTATTAGAAAAACCGTATATTATATATATAATTGAAAATAATTCCAGAAAGATAGTTTTAATTAGTTAAAAATACTAAATAATTTGTAGAAATCATTTTTATACCTTAAATAAATATTAAAACCAATTAAATTACATTTTTAGACAATTTAGGGTAAAATTACCAAAATACCCCTATATATATAAATATACTTAAATTACTTCAAAAATTCATCAAAAATTATACAACTATCCAAAATTAACTTTCTCAACATATTTATCAATAATATCAATATTTAAACTCAATTAACCAATTAAATTCAATTTAGAACACAATTAACCTAATTTTCCAAAATCACCTAAACTTCAATAATTAAAAATAAATACTTAGAAATTCATAAAAATTCCAAATAAATTCCTATTATTCATTTCAACACCTAATTTAACCATAAACTCCAATTTCATAATTTAAATAATTAATTTCCGAAAATTAGAAAATAATATTAAAATATTCAAAAATACCCAAAAATCCAAACAATCTCCAAAAATTCTACAAAAATTCACACATGAAGATTAAGCTACTAGGAACAACATTTGTGAAGAAAGTTTCCATTAATCAATCAATTTGAAGCTCAAAAAAATCAAAAACCCTAATAGGCCGAAATTAACAAATCGAAAACTAAGCAATTCTAGACCATTTTAGCTCAAACCAAAGCTAGAATCACACATCAAATATACAGCACACACATAAAAATATTAATATTTTAATAATTTATACCAAATAAAATTAATTAAATAACAATTAAAACAATTAAATACTTAATAAAATATTAGGGTATAATAAGCCCTAATTAAATACATATACACACACAGGCTTTATTTAATAATTTAAAAATATGTATGAGTTCATGCAAGTCCGTAAATACATCTAAAATAATTAATAATAAATTGTTTACGTGAAAATTTCCCCGAAAATGCAAGTCCCGGGAAAATTTTACGTAAAACACTGTAAATAATATACCGTAATTAAAATAGGTTTTAAATACATATTAACTCGTAAAAATATCACATATATATTCAAAATTATTGACACTGCATATCCCGGTACAGTGTAAAAAATATTTTTAAAAACACGGGATATTACATTAATTAAAGTTAATTTTAATTGTTTTATATTATTTTAAGTATTTTACATAAAATTTTTTCGGGAATTTTATTTTTGGGAAATTGACACGTAAATAAATTAATATTAATTAATTTAAATTAATTTATGAAATTGCATGAGTTCATGCATGATTTTTAAGGGTCGTATTGAAATATATACATATACATGCATGTATACGTATTTAAATTAAATTAGGGTTTATTTCCATTAAATTATATTATATAATATAGTTATTATTTAATTAGCATGTGTGTGTGTATATATATATTGTGTATTTTAAACATGTGGTGTGTGATTTTTATAAATATTATATTAATATATTTTAATATAAATTATTAAAAGTTATTAATATCTATATATACATACAAAAATTAAAAGTTTGGTTTATTTACGTTTTATGCCATCGTTCCTCCTCCATCTTCTTCGGTTGTCCCGACCCTCAACCACCATCTGTCACGCCGTTCTCTTGCCATTGGTGTGCCTCCCGGCATGCCACCTTCTTCCTCAGCCTTCCCCGCCACCTGTTGTAGCTGTTTCCGGCGTCGGGAAGCTCATTTTTGGCCGGAAAGCCGAAAGTTGAAGCTAATGTCGATCGACGTGATTCCGGCCACCATTTTTGACACCACCGGTGTCTATCTTCTCCTTGAGGTCCAGTGAGTGTGATTCCAAGCTTTTTTTCACTTAAAATGGTCTAGATTTGCCTAGGTTTCGATTTTGCAATTTCAGCCTATTAGGGTTTTTGATTTTTTTGGAGCTTCAATTGATTGATTAATGAAAAATTCCTTCACAAATGTTGTTCCCCTTAGCTTAATCTTCATGTGTAGATTTTTGTAGAATTTTTGGAATTTATTTTGATTTTTGGGTATTTTTGATTATTTTATTAATATTTTCTAATTTTCGAAAATTAATTAATTAAATTATGAAATTTTTTTATGGTAAATATAGGTGTTGAAATGAATTATAGAAATTTATTTGGAATTTTTTTGAATTTCTATGTATTTATTTTGAATTTAATTAGTTTATGTAATTTTGAGAAAATAGGGTTAATTGTGTTTTTAATTGAAATTAATTGGTTAATTAAGTTTATTTAGTGATATTATTGAAAAATATGTTGAGAAAATTAATTTTGTGCAATTATATTATTTTTGGTGAATTTTTGAATTAATTTTAGTATATTTATATATAGGGGTATTTTGGTAATTTTACCCTAAATTGGCTAAAAATATAATTAAATTGGTTTTAATAGTTATTTAGGGTATACAAATGATTTCTACAAATTATTTAGTATTTTTAATTAATTAAAACTATTTTTCGTAAATTATTTTCAATTATATATATAATATACGATTTTTCCTAATTAAATGAGTTTTTATCGGTTTTTACTGTGTTTTAGGGTTAATTAAGTAATTTTGACTTATAAAATGTATTTCTATGATATAAGGGTATTTTCGGTATTTCTGTATTGTTCTGTGAATTGTGCACCTCGGTCGGTAAACTGTAGTTTGGAGTCCGACCGAGGGCTTATGATTGTGATTCTGTGCCTATTTTTTGAAGTGTGTTTCTTTGCAGGGCCGGCTCTACTCTTTGAGTAGAGAGATGTCCATTTTACAAGGAAGGTTCTACCAAATTTTTGGTAGAATTCTTGTAAAACGTGATGTCCGACTGAATTTTGATTTAATTTTGTGTCTAGTAATCTAGATCAAGTTTTTAGGAGTTTTCATTAGATTTATTCTAATTCCTATCATTATCTGTTTGTTTAGTTGTGCCGAGATCGAGGCCTAGTGGACCAGGCCCATCGGACCCATCTCGAGGAACGTAATAATTTGTGAGTTACTATTATATATATATATGTTCTAGGGTGCATAATTTTAGAAATCTATGTTTTATTTTGACTAAAAATGCATAATGTCATTAATTAGTACTTGATTTTATTTTAGTTTACTTTTGGTATATTTTAAACTATATGCATGTTTTATTAACGAATTATGTTTAAAATGTTTTCAAATACATTTCTAGTTTATTTTGTAATTTAATTGGATTTATTTGACGTATATATACTTGAAATATACCTGGTTTACTTTTGGTATATTTCTAGTATATATATAGTTTATGTTGCTATTTATTTCAAATTCATGCATCATTTATTTTTATGAATGTAAGTTTTATATTAATGAAGGATATCAATAGAACGTGCTACCTAGTGGACAGCACTAGGACCGAGTACGTACCGATACGCTTATAGCATTTAGGCTATATTACTAACCATTTGTGGATATTGATTATTTGATATGTGAGATATGATTTGGGAGTGTGACTACTGGAGCTCAGTTGACCAAGTGTCTTGGGGCCAATCACACTAATAGTCAGACTGCTGGAGCTCAGTTGACTTAGTGTCTCAGGGCCAGTCTACTGTCCAAATGGAATAAGTGAATATATTGGAATAAGTGAGCCTGTATGGCTAGAGTGTTTTCTAACACTGTTTTGAGGTTGCGATTTTCTAGGGTTCTATTTGATCCTTCATAAATTGTGATTTTCAATAAAAATATATAAAATGATTTTATTGCATCTGTGTGTATTTGCTTGTATACATATGTAATATATATACTTTTGACTGTGTGCATTGTCATTTAGTATGCATGTATATATATTATAGTAATTCACTCAATGAGGTCTGACTCCCCTCCGTTGACTATTTTTCAGGAGAGTCATCATCATCAGACCTCGGTAGCAGGCCTGTACGCCGGATTTCTTTCGCCCTGACTTTATTATGTAAACTGCTCACTTGAGTTTTATTTTATGATCTAGACACTACAGTAGTCATAAAATTGTTAAAAAGATATTGTATTATATTTGTGTGAGTTATGTATTTTAAGAATTTGAACTGAAACTTGTATTAGAGGATTTATTTATATATGAGATGAGGATTTGATTTAATTTCATTTAGTGCAAATGTTATTTTGATATTTATGATTTTATTTCCACTGCATTAAGTATTGTTATTATTATTATTTCATGTTTTATTTTATTTTAGGCTTGCTACGGGTTTCAGATTCGAAAGAATTCCCGTTCCCTAGGGCCGGTCATGGCCCCTGTTTTGGGTCGTGACAGTTTTTGGGCTTATTATGTAATTTGGATTTATAAAATGAATTTTGGTTAATATTTATGAATTTATCGAGAATTATGGATTTTTTTAATAATATTTTATTAAAATTAGGGTTTTTATGTACTTATCAGTAAAATAATTATTTTCAATGTTTAAATACCTAAATTAATATATGTTGATATATAAAGGGTATTTTTGGTATTTTTGGAATTTTTAAGTATTCTGTGTATATCTCATGAATTATGAACCTCAGTCAGTAGAATCATAGTTTGGGAGTCCGACTGAGGGGTTGTGTGACTGTATATACTCGAAGTGTGTTTTCTTGCTAAACCGGCTCTACTTTTTGAGTAGAGAGATGTCCATTTTACAGGGGAGGTTCTGTCAAATTTTTGATAGAATTCTCATAAAACATGACATTCGGTGAAATCCCTATTCCTTGTTTGTATCCGATATTTTACATCAAGTCTCTAGAATTTCGTAAGATTTATTCTAATTTCGTGTTAATATTTTATCTATTAGTTGCACTGAAATCGAGGCCTAGTGGGCTAGGCCAGTCAGACCCGTCTCGTGGAGTGCACAACTGTGAGTTCTTATTTTATATATACGTGTATTAGGATGCATGTTTTTAGTAATGTATGTTTAAATTTTATGAATTAGGCATAAATGATTTAATAAATGCTTAGGTATACTTTAGCTATATTTTAGTATGTTTTTGGTATATTTTGAATTAAATACATGTTTTATCCATGATTTATACTTAAATTGTTTTAAGTATATATATAGTTTATTTCTGGTTTATTTTGTAATTAAATTGAATTGTTTGACATATATATACTCGAAATATACTTGGTTTATTTTTGGTATATTTCTAGTATATATATGGTTTATATTGCTATTTTATTTAATATCATGCATCATTTATTTAATGAATGTATGAGTTATTTTAATGAAGGATATCGATAGAACGTGCTACCTAGTAGGCAGCACTAGGACCGAGTACGTACCGGTACGATGATAGAATTTAGGTTAAATTACTAACCTATTTATGGATATTGATCAGATTGATTTATTTGATGTGAGATGTGATTTGAGAGTGTGATTGCTGGAGCTCGGTTAACCAAGTGTCTCGGGGCCAATCACACTAATAGTCAGACTGTTGGAGCTCAATTGACTTAGTGTCTCGAGGCTAGTCTACTGTCCAAATGGAACAAGTGAATTTATTTGGAATAAGTGAGCCTGTATGGCTACAGTGTTGTCTAACACTATTTGAGGTTGCGATCATTTAGGGTTCTATTTAATCCTTCATAAACTGATATTTTTAAGTATTATATAAAGTGATTTCAGCATCTGTGTGTGTTTGCCTGTATATACATTTATTATATGTATTATGTTGAGTGTCTGCATTTGACATTTAGTTATACGTGTATATATATTATAACAATTCACTCAGTGAGGTCTGACTCCCCTCCGTTGATTCATTTTTTAGAAGAGTCTTTGTCCTCAGACCTTAGTAGTAGACCTTTACACCGGATTTATTCTGCCCCGGCTTTATTATGTAAATGGCTTACTTGATTTTATTTTGTATTCTAAACACTGCAGTAGTTGTTTTAATGAGCAGTATGTATTATATATGTTTAAGATTTAAATTTTAAAAGTTTGAACCGATAATTTGTATTAAAAGATTTTATATATATGAGATGGATTTGTGTTATTAAATCAATGGATGAGTTATATTATTACTTATGAGATTTTAATTTCTACTGCAAGATATTTTATTTATTTTATTATTATTGCATGCTTTTATTTTATTTTAAAGGCTTGCTATGGGTTCCAGATTCGAAAGAATTCTCATTCCCTAGTGCCGGTCATGGCCCCTGTTTTGGGTCGTGACAAAGTTGGTATCAGAGCGGAGTTCTGTGTCAGGGCTTTAGTTATATGAGTTGTGGCCCTAGTTTTCAGTGTTATATTTTCTTTGAAACTACTGCATTGAATTAGGTTCGAGTATGCTTGATGAGTATTCCTTGATTTAGTTTTCTGCGTTATCCTCCATTATCTATTTTGTCTAAAATCCTTCTGTTGTCTTTTCAGAATGAGGAGGCAAGCATGTGTCGCTCCACCAGTCATTGAGGCCGAGGATGATGAGTCCTTCCAGGATGAGGTTTCACCCCCTGAGCTGCCAGTTAGGCACAAAGGTTATTGCAGAGGTAGACCTTGAGGAGCAGCAGGTCATCGTAGACAGAGAGAGATACAGGATGAGGAGCCTATAGAGCCTAAGTATGAGGATATTCCTATACCTCCAATAGTTCAGCCTGCCTATTAGCAGGGTATGTCTGACCTTGAGGCAGCTCTATTCTATGCTAGAGTTGGTAGGATCACTTCCGACCCTCTAGACTTTCTGCATGCGATCGAGACTAAGACTTGGATTGCTCACACCGAGTACCAGCAGGTTATGATAGTGGAGCTTTCTGTTGAGGGACCAGCCCTGGACTGGTTCATTTAGATGATCCAACCATACATGATGATGATGACCTGGGCTCAGTTCAGAGAGCGATTCATGAGGAGATTCTACCCAGAGCCGCTTCGCATGAGTTATCGACTCCGATTGACCAGTATTTCTCGCGGTGACTGATCTGTTGAGGATTATACTAGAGAGTTCCTTCGGCCTGGCAGATATGCAAAGGACCTGATGCGAGATCAATACTTCGCAGTCACCACATATGTCATTGGATTAGGTTCTGAATTTACTAATATGCATACAGCGGGCCTTACTCTGGAGTCGGTGATTGAGTTGGTCAAGGTGATTAAGCTGAGGCTAGTTAGGCAAGGAGCTATGCCTGATTATTACCAGTTGGGTGTTCAGCCAAGTGTATTCCAAACTACTCCATACTTAAGTTTTTAGATTGGATCGAGTAGTCAGCAGAGAGGTCCAGCGCAGCAAACTTAGAGACAACAATGGCAGGTACATCGGAGCAGTAGACATGGCCGTGGAGGTCAGCATAGACCATTCAGACTTGGGTCAGGTGCTTCAAGCAGCAGTAGTGGATGTAGTTCTGGGTCAACTGCTAGTGTATGTTAGACCTGCGGCAAAGTCCATCAGGGACCGTGTTACATGACACTGTTGACCTGTTTTAGATGTGGGCAGATGGGACTTATGCTACATCGTGTCCTTATTCTAGGTATCAGCAGCCGCAGATTCTGCGATTTCCTCAGTAGTCGATTGCTAGTGCTGTACCCATTCCTTTTCAGTTGCCTCCAGCCCAGCATTAGAGTTCTACTCAGCTTGTTCCCCAGCAAGGTCGTGGTAGAGGTACTAGAGGAGGTGCCAGAGGTGTTGGCCAGGTTTCTACTAGCTAGCAAGGAGGTCAAGGACAGGCCAGAGTCTTTCATCTCACTCAGCAGAATGCTCAGGCATCCAATGCAATCATGGCAGGTATTGTTTATGTAATATCCTGAGTTTATAAATAATTTTAAACTGCATCGGGATATGCAGTGTTAATAATTTATATATATATATATATTTGATTATTTAATTAGCTTGTTAATTATTAAAGCCATTTTTAATTATTTTTAAGTTCTTTACGTAAAATTTTCTCGGGAATGTTATTTTTAAGGAAATTAAAGCGTAAATAATTTAATATTAATTATTTTAACTAGTCTTACGAATTTGCATGAACTCATACATAATTTTAAAGTACTAAATAAAATACATATATGTACATTTATTTAAATTAAGTTAGGGTTTAATTAATTAAATTAATTTTTATTATTTAGTTTTATATTAATTAATTAATTATATAAGTGTATAAATTATTAAAATATATGTGTAATAAGTATTAATGTGTGTGGGATTATATATTATTATAATATATGGTTTGGATATATATATATATATATATATATATATATATATATATATATATATATATATACACACACACACACACACACACATACATATATACATAATTATTTAACAAAAATCAAAAGTTTGCCAAAATTACGAAATTGCCATCGTCTTCCTCCTCACTTTCTCGATCATCCCATCTCCATTTCCGACCACTACAAGCTGATTTTCTTGCTGTCGGTGTGCCTTTTGGCTTGCCACCATCACCTCCAACCATTCTCGCCATCCCTAGCCACCATTTCCGGCGGGTTTTGGTCGAAAAATCAAGAAGAGGCCGAAACTTGATCCATCATCGTTCAAGCCGATTCAGGCCACCGTTTTTGACACCGCCAGTCTCTATCTTCTCCTTGAGCTCCGGTGAGTGTGATTCCAAGCTTTGTTTCACTTAAAATGGTTTAGATTTCCCTAAGTTTTGATTTTCCATTTTCGGCCTATTAGGGTTTCAAATTTTTTTGAGCTTTAATTTGATTGATTCAAGAAAATTCGCTTCACAAACTTTGATCCTTGTAGCTTGATCTTACTCTGTGAATTTTTTTAGAATTTTTGGGAATTATTTTGATTTTTGTGAATTTTTTATTATTTTATTAATATTTTCTAATTTTCGAAAATTAATTACTTAAATTATGAAATTGTATTTTATGGTGATTATAGGTGTTGAAATGAATTTTATAAATTTATTTATAATTTTTGTGAATTTTATATATTTATTTTGAATTTATTTAGTTTATGTAATTTTTGAAAAATTAGGATAATTATGTGTTTTAGTGAAATTAATTGGTTAATTGGGTATATTTATTGATATTATTGAATTATATATTGAGAAAATTAATTTTAAGTAATTATACTATTTTTGGTGAATTTTTGATTAATTTTAGTGAATTTATATATATAGGGGTATTTTGGTAATTTGACACTAAATTGGTTAAAAATGTAATTAAATTGGTTTTACTAGTTATTTAAGGTATAAGAATGATTTTTACAAATTATTTAGTATTTTTAACTAATTAAAACTATTTTTTGTAAATTATTTTCAAATTATATATATAATATATGATTTTTCTAAATAAATGAGTTTTTATCGGGTTTTAACATGTTTTAGAGTTAATTATGTAATTTGGATTGATAAAATGTATTTTTATTATAAAAGGGCATTTTCGGTATTTCTATCGTTATTTTGTGGATTGTGAACCTCGGTCGATGAATTGTAGTTTGGAGTCTGACCGAGGGATTGTGGTTGTGATCTGTGTTTATTTCGAAGTGTATTTCTTTACAGGACCGGCTCTACTATTTAAGTAGAGAGATGTTCATTTTACAGGGGAGGTTCTGCCGGATTTTCAGTAGAATTCTCATAAAACGTGATGTCTGGTCAAATTCTGATTCTGATTCTGTGTCTAGTATTCTAGATCGAGTTTCTAGGAATTTTTATTAGATTTATTCTGATTTTCTATTATCGTTTGTTTATTTAGTTGCGTCGAAACCAAGGCCTAGTGGACCAGGCCCGTTGGACCTATCTCGTGGAGCGCAATAACAGTGAGTTGTTATTTTATATATATATGTTTTAGGGTGCATGTTTTAGAAATGTATGGGTTATTTTAGTAAATTGTGCATAAACGATTTAATTATTGCTTAGGTTTATTATTGGTATATAATTGGTATATTTCCAAATTATATGCATGTTTTGTTATAAACTTATACTTAAATTGTTTTAAGTATATTTATAGTTTATTTTATAACTATATTGGATTTATTTGATGTATATATACTCAAAATATACCTGGTTTACTTTTGGTATATTTTTAGTATATATATGGTTTATGTTGCTATTTATTTTAAATTCATGCATCATTTAGTTATGAATGTATGTTTTATATATTAATGAAGGATATCAATAGAACGTGCTACCTAGTGGGCAGCACTAGGACCGAGTACGTATCGATATGATGATAGATTTTAGGTTATATTACTAACCTAATTATGGATATTGATCATATTGGTTTATTTAATGTGAGATGTGATTTGAGAGTGTGATTGCTGGAGCTCGGTTGACCAAGTGTCTCGGGGCCAATCACACTGACAGTCAGATTGTTGGAGCTCGGTTGATTTAGTGTCTCGGGGCTAGTCTACTGTCCAAATGGAACAAGTGATTATATTTGGAATAAGTGATCCTGTATGGCTAGAGTGTTGTCTAACACTGTTTGAGGTTGCGATTTTCTAGGGTTCTATTTGATCCTTCATAAACGATGATTTTCAGTAAAAATATATAAAATGATTTTGCTGCATCTGTGTGTATTTGCTTGTATATATATTTATTATATATACTATTGACTGTGTGTATTGTCATTTAGTATGCATGTATATATATATTATAACAATTCACTCAGTGAGGTCTGACTCCCCTCCGTTGACTATTTTTCAGGAGAGTCATCATCTTCAGACCTCAGTAGCAGACCCATACGCTGGATTTCTTCCGCCCCGACTTCACTATGTAAACTGCTTATCTGAGTTTTACTTATTAATCTAGACACTGTAGTAGTTGTAAACAGTTATGGAGTTTATGTATTATATTTGTGTGAGTTATGTACTTTAAAGATTTGAACTGGATTTATATTAAAGCTTATATATTTATGAGATGAGATGATTATTTAAATCCATTGATGTATATTTACTTATCTTATTTATGATTTTTATTTCCACTGTAGAATATATTATTTATGTTATTATGATTATTGCATGCTTTTGTTTTATTTTTAAGCTTACTACGGGTTCCGAATTCGAAAGAATTCCCATTCCCTAGCACTGGTCATGGCCCTTATTTTGGTTTATGACAAAGTTGGTATCAGAGTGGAGTTCTGTGTCAGGGCTTAGTTGTGTGAGTTGTGGCCCTAGTTTTTGGTGTTATGTTTTCTTTTGAACTACTGCAGTGAATTAGGTTAGAGTATGTCTTGATAAGTATTCCTTGCTTTAGTTTTCTACATTATTCCTCCGTTGTCTGTTTTGTCTGAATCATTCTATTTTTCTTTTTAGAATGAGGAGACGAGCGCGTGTCGCTCCACCAATCGTTGAGGTCGAGGACGATGAGTCCTTTCAGGATGAGGTTTTACCTCCTGAGCAGCCAGTTAGACATAGAGGTTGTGGTAGAGGTAGACCAGCAGCAGGTCGCCATAGGCAGAGAGAGATACATGATGAGGAGCCTGTTGAGCCTGAGTATAAGGATATTCCCGTACCTCTAGTCGTTCAACCTGTTCAGCCTGCCTATCAGTAGGGTATGTCTGACCCTGAGGTAGCTCTATTCTATGCAAGAGTTGGCAGAATTACTTTCAATTGGACTTCCGATCCGTTAGACATTTTGCATATGATCGAGACTAGGACTCAGACTGCTTACATCGAGTACCAGCGGATTATGATCGTCGAGCTATCTATTGAGGGACCAGCCTTGGACTAGTTTATTCAGATGATCCAGCCTTATATGATGACGATGACCTGGGCTCAGTTCAAAGAGCGGTTTATGAGGATATTCTATCCTGAGCCACTTCGCATGAGCTATCATCTCAGATTGACCAGCATTTCTCGTGGTGATAGATCAGTTGAGGAGTACACCCGAGAGTTCCTTCGACTGGGTAGATATGCAGAGGATCTAATGTGAGATCAGTATTTCGCAGTCACTACCTACATCACCGGATTGGGTTCAGTATTTACTAGTATGCCTACAACAGGCCTTACTCTAGAGTCTGTTATAGAGTTGGCCAAGGAGATTGAGTTGAGGCTAGTCAAGCAGGGAGCTATGCCTGATTATTACCAGATGGGTGTGCAGTCAGGTGGATTGTAGACTACTCCATATTCGAGTTTTCATGTTGGATCGAGTAGTCAGTAGAGAGGTCCGACTCAGCAGAGTCAGAGACAGCAGCAGTGAGTGCATCGGAGCAGTAGACATGGCCGTAAAGGTCAACGTAGACCGTTCATATTCGGGTCAGGTGCTTCGAACAGCAGCAGTGGACGTAGTTTCAGATCAGCTGCCAGTGTTTGCCAGATTTATGGTAGAGTCCATCAGGGACCGTGTTACCTGACACCACTGACATGCTTTAGATGCGGGCAGATAGGACATTATGCTAGATCATGTCCTTACTTCGGTTATCAATGATCGTAGATTCCACGATTTCCATAACAATCGATTGCTAGTGCTACACCCGTTCCATTTCAGTTGCCTCCAGCCCAGTATTAGAGTTCCACTCAACTTGTTCCCCAGCAGGGTCATGGTAGAGGTGCCAGAGGTGTTGGCTAGGCTTCTACTAGTCAGCAAGGAGGTCGAGGACAAGCCAGAGTCTTCCATCTCACTCAGTAGGATGCTTAGGCATCTAATGCAGTCGTGGTAGGTATTATTTCTGTCTGTTACCTGGATGCATGGGTTTTGTTTGATCCGGGTGCCACGCATTCATTCATTTCTCCTATTTTTGCTTCAAAGTCTTGTTGGCAAGCTTCGAGGATGGCTTTTCCTTTGTCTATCACCACTCCTTTGAGTGATTCATTGGACACCGATATTGTTCTTTTTGGTTGTCCAGTTCTCGTAGGAGATAGAGAATTATCCATTGACTTGATTCTGTTGGATGTGATGGAAGTTAATGTTATTTTGGGTATGGATTGGTTATCTCAGCACTATGCCATGGTGGATTGTCAGAATAAAGAGGTGACTTTCAGAATTACTGGTGAAAAAGAATTTAAGTTTATGGGTGATAGGAGTTCAGCACCTCAGAATCTTATTTCTGCTATTACGGCTAGGAAGTTGCGAAGGAAAGGTTGTTAGGGATATTTGGCATTAGTCAGGGATAGTTCAGTGGAGAAGTTGTCACTCATAGATGTTCCTGTTGCTTAAGAGTTTCCTGATGTTTTTCCTGAGGAGTTACCAGGTTTATCACCTCACAGAGAGATTGAGTTCTGTATAGATGTGGTTCCAAGTACTACTCCTATATCTATGCCACCCTACAGAATGGCTCCTGCAGAGTTAAAAAAGTTGAAGGAGCAGTTACAAGAGTTGTTGGATAAGGGTTTCATCAGACCCAGTGTTTCTCCTTAGGGTGCACCAGTCATGTTTGTGAAGAAGAAGGATGGTACCCTGAGACTGTGCATTAACTACAGAGATATGAATAAGGTGAAAGTGAAGAACAAGTATCCTCTCCCGAGGATAGATATTTTTTTGATCAGCTACAAGGTGCATAGTTCTTTTCTAAGATTGATTTGAGGTCGGGTTATCATCAGCTGCGGATTAAGTGAAGTCGATGTTCCTAAAATGGCATTCCGCACTCGATATGGCCACTATGTGTTTCTGGTGATGTCTTTTGGTTTGACTAACATACCAATAACTTTTATGGACCTGATGAATAGGGTATTCAGACCGTATGTGGATTGGTTTGTGGTAGTCTTCATTGATGATATACTGGTATATTTGAGGAGTATGGGATAACACGTATATCACTTGAGGACTGTACTACAGACACTGAGAGATCATCAACTTTATGCTAAATTCTTGAAGTGTGATTTCTGGATGGAGAGTGTTACTTTTCTTGGACACGTGGTGTCTAAAGACGGTATCTAGGTTGATCCACAGAAGATTGAGGCAGTGTCTGAGTGTCCTAGACCGACTTCTGTTATTGAGATTTAGAGTTTTCTAGGTTTAGTCAGGTATTATAGGTGGTTTGTGTAGGATTTTTCTAGAATTGCAGCCCCTATGACTCGTTTGACTCAGAAGAATGTTAGATTTGAGTGGTTTAAAGCTTGTGAGAATAGTTTCTAGTTGTTGAAGGAGAAATTGACCATAGCTCCAGTGCTAGCTTTGCCTAATAGTGTGGATAAGTTCACAGTTTATTGTGATGCCTCTAGAGTTGGCCTTGGTTGTGTGCTAATGCATAATGGTAGGGTGATAGCCTATGCTTTGAGGCAGTTGAAGAAGCATGAGCAGAACTATCCTACACATGACCTTAAGATGGCTATAGTGATCTTTGCTCTTAAGATTTGGAGACACTATTTGTATGGGGTGACTTGTGAGATTTTTACTGATCACAAGAGCCTTAAGTACATCTTCTAGTAGAGAGATCTGAATCTGAGGCAAAGGAGATGGTTGGAATTGTTGAAAGACTATGACTGTGAGATTTTATATCATCCGGGCAAGGCTAATATGGTAGCATATGCCTTGAGTAGAAAGTCCTCAAGTAGTCTTGCTCACATCAGTGTTGAGAGGAGACCATTGATCCAGGAGTTACATCTGTTGGTGGATCAAGGTCTGATGATGAAGATCATTAGGTCAGGTGGACTACTAGCTTAATTTAAGGTGCAATCTGTATTGAGGGATAGGATTAAAGCAGCTCAGAGTCGAGATCCTATTCTTGAAAAGCTTACAGAGAATGTTCGAGCAGGGAAGTTCACTAATTTCACACTCGATGATGATGGTGTGTTATGGATCAGTGGTAGATTGTGTGTTCCTGATGTGGATGATTTGAGAGAAGAGATCCTAGAGGAAGCACATTCTACAACCTATAGCATACATCCGGGTGTCACTAAGATGTACCACAATATCAGAGATTTATACTGGTGGGACGAATTAAAGAAGGATGTCACTGATTATGTTGCTAAGTGCTTGACGTGTTAGCAAGTGAAAGCTGAGCATCAGAAGCCTTCTGGGAAGCTTCAGCCTCTTCCTATTCTCGAGTTGAAGTAGGAAAGGATAGCTATGGATTTTGTAGTAGGTTTACCTCGTTCTAAGGATGGATATGATTCCATATGGGTGATTGTAGACAGGTTGACCAAGTCTACACATTTCTTACCTGTGAAAGCCACCTATTCTGTAGCTAGATTGGCAAAGCTATATGTGAAGCATATTGTGTACCTTCATAGAGTACTTGTGTCCATTGTGTCAGATAGAGGTTCAGTTTTTACCTTTTATTTTTAGCAGAAGTTGCAGGAAGCGATGGGCACTAGGTTGGATTTCAGTATTGCTTTTCATCCTAAGACAGATGGTCAATCTGAGAGGACGATCCAGACACTGGAAGATATGTTAAGGATGAGTGTCCTGGATTTGGGAGGTAGCTGGGATGATCATTTGTCACTCATAGAGTTTGCTTATAATAACAGCTACCATAGCAGTATTGGCATGGCACCATATGAGGCGTTGTATGGAAGAAAGTGTAGATCCCCTCTGAGTTGGGATGAGATTGGGGAGAGAGCTTTAACTGGACCTGAGATGGTTCAAGATGCTGCAGAGAAAGTCGCTGTGATTAAGCACAGATTATAGACTATAGTTAGCAGGCAAAAGAGCTATACGGATCCTAGGAGCAGAGATGTGTAGTTTCAGGTTGGAGACTTTGTTTTTCTAAAGGTGTCTCCAATGAAGGGTGTGATGAGATTTGGCAGGAAGGGTAAGTTGGCATCGAGATATATCAAACCGTTTGAGATTCTGGAGAGAGTAGGCATTGTTGCATATCGGTTGGCTTTGCCCCCGAGTATGTCTCAAGTGCATCTAGTGTTTCATATCTCAATGCTGAGGAAGTATATCTCAGACCCTTCACACGTGTTGTAGCCCGACAGTGTAGAAGTGAATGAAGATTTGGCATTTGTGGAAGAACCTATGGCGATCATTGATTATCAAGTTCGACAGTTGCGATCGAAATAGATTCCGATGGTCAAGGTTCTGTGGCCTAGCAATAGAGTTGAGGAGCATACGTGGGAGACTGAAGCTAAGATGCGAGCTTCTTACCCGTATCTCTTCCCTTCTTGATCATGTAATTATTCTTTCCTAGAATTCGGGGACGAATTCTTATAAAGGGGGAAGACTGTAATATCCTAAGTTTTTAAATAATTTTAAACTGCATCGGGATATACAGTGTTAATAATTTATATAAATATATTTGATTATTTAATTAGCTTGTTATTTATTAAAGTCATTTTTAATTATTTTTAAGTTCTTTACATAAAATTTTCCCGGGAATGTTATTTTTGAGGAAATTAAAACGTAAATAATTTAATATTAATTATTTTAACTAGTTTTACGAATTGGCATGAACTCATACATAATTTTAAAGTGCTAGATAAAATACATATATGTACATTTATTTAAATTAAGTTAGGGTTTAATTAATTAAATTAATTTTTATTATTTAGTTTTATATTAATTAATTAATTATATAAGTGTATAAATTATTAAAATATATGTGTGGTGAGAATTCATGTGTGTGGTATTATATATTATTATAATATATGGTTTGGATATATATATATATATATATACATATATACATAATTATTTAACAAAAATCAAAAGTTTACCAAAATTACGGAATTGCCATCGTCTTCCTCCTCACTTTCTCAATCGTCCCATCTCCATTTTTGGCCGATGCAAGCTGATTTTCTTGCCATCGGTGTGCCTATTGGCTTGCCACCACCACCTCCAGCCATTCCCGCCGTCCTTAGCCACCATTTCCGGCATGTTTTGGATGAAAAATCAAGAAGAGGCCAAAACTTGATCCATCACCATTCAAGCTGATTCCGATCACCGTTTTTGACACCGCTGGTCTCTATCTTCTCCTTGAGCTCTAGTGAGTGTGATTCCAAGCTTTGTTTCACTTAAAATGGACCAGATTTCCCTAGGTTTTGATTTTCCATTTTCAGCCTATTAGGGTTTCAATTTTTTTTGAGCTTCAATTTGATTGATTCAAGAAAACTCCCTTCACAAAATTTAATCCTTGTAGCTTGATCTTGCTCTGTGAATTTTTGTAGAATTTTTGGGAATTATTTTGATTTTTGTGAATTTTTTATTATTTTATTAATATTTTCTAATTTTCGAAAATTAATTAATTAAATTATGAAATTGTGTTTTATGGTGATTATAGGTGTTGAAATGAATTTTAGAAATTTATTTGTAATTTTTGTGAATTTTATATATTTATTTTGAATCTATTTAGTTTATGTAATTTTTGAAAAATTAGGTTAATTATGTGTTTTAGTGAAGTTAATTGGGTATATTTATTGATATTATTGAATTATATGTTGAGAAAATTAATTTTGAGTAATTATACTATTTTTGGTGAATTTTTGATTAATTTTAGTGAATTTATATATATAGGAGTATTTTGGTAATTTGACACTAAATTGGTTAAAAATGTAATTAAATTGATTTTACTAGTTATTTAAGGTATAAAAATGATTTCTACAAATTATTTAGTATTTTTAACTAATTAAAACTATTTTTCATAAATTATTTTCAAATTATATATATAATATATGATTTTTCTAAATAAATGAGTTTTTATCGGTTTTTAACATGTTTTAGAGTTAATTATGTAATTTGGATTGATAAAATGTATTTTTATTAGAAAGGGAATTTTTGGTATTTCTGTAGTTATTTTGTGGATTGTGAACCTCGGTTGGTGAATTGTAGTTTGGAGTCTGACCGAGGGATTGTGGTTGTGTTTTGTGTTTATTTCGAAGTGTATTTCTTTGCAGGACCGGCTCTACTCTTTGAGTAGAGAGATGTTCATTTTACAAGGGAGGTTCTACAGGATTTTTAGTAGAATTCTCGTAAAACGTGATGTTCGATCAAATTCTGATTCTGATTATGTGTCTAGTATTCTAGATTGAGTTTCTAAGAATTTTCGTTCAATTTATTCTGATTTTCTATTATCGTTTATTTGTTTAGTTGCGTCAAGATTAAGGCTTAGTGGACCAGGCCCGTCAGACCCATCTCATGGAGCGCAATAACAGTGAGTTGTTATTATATATATATATATATATATATATATGTGTGTGTGTGTGTGTGTGTGTGTGTTTTAGGGTGCATGTTTTAGAAATGTATGGGTTATTTTAGTAAATTGTGCATTTAGGTTTATTATTGGTATATAATTGGTATATTTCTAAATTATTTGCATGTTTTGTTATAAACTTATACTTAAATTGTTTTAAGTATATTTATAGTTTATTTTGTAACTATATTGGATTTATTTGACATATATATACTCAAAATATACCTAGTTTACTTTTGGTATATTTTTAGTATATATATGGTTTATGTTGCTATTTATTTCAAATTCGTGCATCATTTAGTTATGAATGTATGTTTTATATATTAATGAAGGATATCAATAGAACGTGCTACCTAGTGGGCAGCACTAGGACCGAGTACATACCGGTACGATGATAGATTTTAGGTTATATTACTAACCTAATTATGGATATTGATCGGATTGGTTTATTTGATGTGAGATGTGATTTGAGAGTGTGATTGTTGGAGCTCGATTGACCAAGTATCTCAGGGCCAATCACACTGCCAGTTAGACTGCTGGAGCTCGGTTGACTTAGTGTCTCGGGGCCAGTCTACTATCCAAATGGAACAAGTGATTATATTTGGAATAAGTCTGTATGGCTAGAGTGTTGTCTAACACTGTTTTGAGGTTGTGGTTTTCTAGGGTTTTATTTCATCCTTCATAAACGGTGATTTTCAGTAAAAATATATAAAATGATTTTGCTGCATCTGTGTGTATTTGCTTGTATATATATTTATTATATATATTATTAATTGTGTGCATCGTCATTTAGTATGCATGTATATATATATTATAACAATTCACTCAATGAGGTCTGACTCCCCTCCGTTGACTATTTTTCAGGAGAGTCATCATCTTCAGACCTCAGTAGCAGACCCATACGCTGGATTTCTTCCGCCCCAGCTTCACTATATAAACTGCTTATCTGAGTTTTACTTATTAATCTAGACACTGCAGTAGTTGTAAATAGTTATGGAGTTTATGTATTATATTTGTGTGAGTTATGTACTTTAAAGATTTGAACTTGATTTGTATTAAAGTTTATTTATATATGAGATAAGATGATTATTTAAATCCATAGATGTATATTTACTTATCTTATTTATGATTTTTATTTCCGTTACAGAAAATATTATTCATGTTATTATGATTATTGCATGCTTTTTTAGGCTTGCTACGGCTTCTAGATTCAAAAGAATTCTCGTTCCCTAGTGCCGGTCATGGCCCCTATTTTGGGTCATGACAGTTTCTATCTGTTACCTGGATGCATGGGTTCTGTTTGATCCGGGTGCCACGCATTCGTTCGTTTCTCCTGTTTTTGCTTCCAAGTCTTGTTGGCAAGCTTCGAGGATGGCTTTTCCTTTCTCTATCGCCACTCCTCTAAGTGATTCTTTGGACACCAATATTGTTCTTTCTAGTTGTCCAGTTCTTATTGGAGGTAGAGAATTATCTACTAATTTGATTCTATTGAATATGATGGAGTTTGATGTCATTCTGGGTATGGATTGGTTATCTCAACACTATGCCATGGTGGATTGTCGGAGTAAAGAGGTGACTTTCAGAATTCCTGGTGAAGAATAATTTAAGTTTGTGGGTGATAGGAGTTCAGCACCTCAGAATCTCATTTCTACTATTACGGCTAGGAAGTTATTGAGGAAAGGTTGTTAGGGATATTTAGTATTGGTTAGGGATACTTCAGTGGAGAAGTTGTCACTCACAGATGTTCCTGTTGCCTGTGAGTTTCCTAATGTTTTTCCTGAGGAGTTGCCAGGTTTACCACCTCACAGAAAGATTGAGTTATATATAGATGTGGTTCCAGGTACTACTCCTATATCTATACCACCCTACAAAATGGCTCCTATAGAGTTGAAAGAGTTGAAGGAGCAGTTGCAAGAGTTGTTAGATAAGGGTTTCTTTAGACCTAGTGTTTCTCCTTGGGGTGCACCAGCCCTGTTTATGAAGAAGAAGGATGGTACCCTGAGATTGTGCATTGACTATAGAGAGCTAAACAAGGTGACAGTGAAGAACAAGTATCCTCTCCCAATGATAGATGACTTGTTTGATCAGTTATAGGGTGCACAGTTCTTTTCTAAGATTGATCTAAGGTCGGGTTATCATCAACTAAGGATCAGTGAAGCCGATGTTCCTAAAATAGCATTCTGCACTTGATATGGTCATTATGAGTTTTTGGTGATGTCTTTTGGTTTGACTAATGCACCAACATCTTTTATGGACTTGATGAACAGGGTATTCAGACCATATGTGGATCAGTTTATGGTAGTCTTCATCAATGATATACTGGTGTATTCGAGAAGTATGGAGGAGCATGTATATCACTTAAGGGCTATACTATAGACACTGAGAGAACATCAGCTTTATGCTAAATTCTCGAAGTGTGATTTCTGGATGGAGAGTGTTTCTTTTCTTGGACACGTGGTGTCTAAAGAAGGTATCCAGGTTGATCCACAGAAGATGAGCAGTGTCTGAGTGGCCTAGACCGACTTCAGTTACAAAGATTCAGAGTTTTCTGGGTTTAGCCGGGTACTATAAGGGGTTTATGCATGATTTTTCCAGATTTGCAGCTCCTATGACTCTCTTGACTCAGAAGAATGTAAGATTTGAGTGGTCAGAAGCTTATGAGAATAGTTTTCAGTTGTTAAAGGAGAAGTTGACCACAACCCCAATGTTAGCTTTGCCTAATGACGTAGATAAGTTCACAATTTAGTGTGATGCCTCTAGAGTTGGCCTAGGTTATGTGTTGATGCAGAATGGTAGGGTGATAGCCTATGCTTCGAGGTAATTGAAGAAGCATGAGTAGAACTATCCTACACATGACCTTGAGATGGCTGTAGTGATCTTTGCTCTAAAGATCTGGAGACACTATCTGTACGGGGTGACTTGTGAGATTTTTACTGATCACAAAAGCCTTAAGTACATTTTCCAGCAAAGAGATCTGAATCTGAGGCAGAGGAGGTGGTTGGAACTATTGAAAGATTCTGACTGTAAGATTTTATATCATCCAAGCAAGGCTAATGTGGTAGCAGATGCCTTGAGTAGGAAGTCCTCAGGCAGTCTTGCTTATATCAGTGTGGAGAGGAGACTGTTGATCCAAGAACTACATATGTTAGTGGATCAAGGTCTGATGATGAAGATTAGTATATTAGGTGGATTGCTAGCTCAGCTTAAGGTGCAATTTGTACTGAGAGATAGGATTAAGGCAGCTTAGAGCCAAGATCCTATTCTTGAAAAGCTTGTAGAGAATGTCCGTGCAGGGAAGTTCACTGATTTCACACTCGATGATGACGGTGTTTTATGGATTAGTGGTAGATTGTGTGTTCCTGATGTGGATAATTTGAGAGAAGAGATCCTAGAGGAAGCACATTCTATAGCCTACAGCGTACATCTGGGTGTCACTAAGATGTACCACAATATCAGAGATTTGTACTGGTAGGACGAATTAAAGAAGGATGTCGCTGATTATGTTGCTAAGTGCTTAACATGTCAGCAAGTAAAAGCTGAGCATTAGAAGCCTTCTGGGAAACTTCAGCCTCTTCCTATTCTTGAGTGGAAGTGGGAAAGGGTAACTATGGATTTTGTGGTCGGTTTACCTCGTTCTAAGGATGGATACGATTCCATTTGGGTGATTGTAGATAGGTTGACCAAGTCTGCACATTTCTTGCCTATGAAAGCCACCTATTTGGTAGCTAGAATGGCGAAACTGTATGTGAAGCATTTTTTTTCCTTCATGGAGTACTTGTGTCCATTGTGTTAGACAGAGGTTCAGTATTTACCTCTCATTTTTTGCAAAAGTTACAGGAAGCGATGGGCACTAGGTTGGACTTCAGTACTACTTTTCATCCTAAGACAGATGGTTAGTCTGAGAGGATGATCCAGACACTGGAAGATATGTTGAGGATGTGTGTTTTGGATTTGGGAGGTAGCTGGGATGATCATTTGCCACTCATAGAGTTTGCATATAATAACAACTACCATAGCAATATTGATTATTTTTTATTATTTTATTATTATTTTCTAATTTTTGAAAATTAATTAATTAAATTGTGAAATTGTGTTTTATGGTAAATATAGGTATTGAAATGAATTATAGGAATTTATTTGGAATTTTTGTGAATTTTTATGTATTTATTTTGAATTTATTTAGTTTATGTAATTTTGGAAAAATAGGGTTAATTATGTGTTTAATTGAAATTAATTGGTTAATTAAGTATATTTATTGATATTATTGAAATATATGTTGAGAAAATTAATTTTGAGTAATTATATTATTTTTGGTGAATTTTTGGATTAATTTTAGTATATTTATATATATAGGGGTATTTTGGTAATTTTACCCTAAATTGGCTAAAAATGTAATTAAATTGGTTTTAATAGTTATTTAGGGTATAAAAATGATTTCTATAAATGATTTAGTATTTTTAACTGATTAAAACTATTTTTCATAAATTAATTTCAATTATATATATAATATATGATTTTTCTAATAAAATGAGTTTTTATCGGTTTTTATTGTGTTTTAGGGTTAATTACATAATTTCTACTTATAAAATGTATTTTTATTATATAAGGGCAATTTCGATATTTTGTTAATACTCTGTGAATTGTGGACCTCGGTCGGTGATTCATAGTTTGGAGTCCGATCGAGGGATTTTGGTTATGTTTTGTGTTTATTTTCGAAGTGTGTTTTCTTTGCAGGGCCGGCTCTACTCTTTGAGTAGAGAGAAGTTTGTTTTACAGGGGAGGTTCTGCCGGATTTTCGGTAGAATTCTCATAAAACGTGATGTCCGGTCGAATTCTTATTTAATTCTGTGTCTAGTAATCTAGATCGAGTCTTTAGAACTTCTGTTAGATTTATTCTGATTCCTGTCGTTATCTGTTTGTTTAGTTGCATCAAGACCGAGGCCTAGTGGACCAGGCCCATCGGACTTATCTCGTGGAGCACAATAATTTATGAGTTGCTATTTTATATATATGTGCTCTATGGTGCATGATTTTAGAAATATACGTTCTATTTTGACTAAAAATGCATAATGGTTTAATTAGTACTTAAGTTTATTTTTAGTTTACTTTTGGTTTATTTTTGGTTTATTTTTGGTATAATTTAAACTATATGCATGTTTTATTAATGAATCATGTTTAAAATGTTTTTAAGTATATTTCTAGTTTATTTTGTAATTTAATTGGATTTATGTGACGTATATATACTCGAAATATACCTGGTTTACTTTTGGTATATTTCTAGTATATATATGGTTTATGGTGCTACTTTATTTGAATTCATGCATCGTTTATTTATGAATGTATGTTTTATATTTAATAATGAAGGATATCAATAGAACATGTTACCTAGTGGGCAGCACTAGGACCGAGTACGTATCGACACGCTGATAGCATTTAGGCTATATACTAACCTATTTATGGATATTGATTGGATTGATTTAATTTGATGTGAGATGTGATTTGGGAGTGTGAATGCTGGAGCTCGGTTGACCAAGTGTCTCGGGGCCAATCACACTAACAGTTAGACTGCTGAAGCTCGGTTGACTTAGTGTCTCGAGGCCAATCTACTGTCTAAATGGAATAAGTGATTATATTTGGAATAAGTGAGCCTGTATGGCTAGAGTGTTGTCTAACACTGTTTTGAGGTTACGATTTTCTAGGGTTCTATTTGATCCTTCATAAATAGTGATTTTCAATAAAAAAAATATATAAAATGATTTTATTGCATCTGTGTGTATTTGCTTGTATACATACATATTATATATACTTTTGACTATGTGCATTGGCATTTAGTATGCATGTATATATATTATAGTAATTCACTCAGTGAGGTCTGACTCCCCTCCGTTGACTATTTTTCAGGAGAGTCATCTTCATCAGACCTCAGTAGCAGGCCTGTACGCTGAATTTCTTCCACCCCGGCTTTACTATGTAAACTTCTCACTTGAGTTTTATTCTATGATCTAGACACTACAATAGTTGTAAAATTGTTAAAAAGATGTTGTATAATATTTGAACTGGATTTGTATTAAAAGTTTATTTATATGAGATGGGGATTTGATTTAATTCCCGTGGTGGATTATTATTTTGATATTTATGATTTTATTCCGCTGCATAACATTTTACTTAATTATGTTGTTATTATTACTATTGCATGTTTTATTTTATTTTAGGCTTGCTATGGGTTCTAGATTCAAAAGAATTCCCGTTCCCTAGCGCCGGTCATGGCCCCTGTTTTGGGTCGTGACAAGCGTTGAAGTGAATGAAGACTTGATGTTCGTAGAAGAACCTATGGTGATCGTTGATTATCAAGTTCGACAGTTGCATTCAAAGCAGATTTCGATAGTCAAGGTTTTATGGCGCAGCAACAGGGTAGAGGAGCATACGTGGGAGACTGAAGTTGAGATGCGAGCTTCTAACCTATCATGACCCAAAATAGGGGGCCATGACCGGCGCTAGGGAATGGGAATTCTTTCAAATCCGAAACCCGTAGCAAGCCTTTAAAATAAAATAAAAACATGCAATAATAATAACATAAATAAAATATCTTGCAGCGGAAATTAAAATCTCATATGTAATAATAATAATCCAATAACTCTTTTAATAAAACAACTCATCTTATATATAGATAATCTTTCAATACAAATTTTCATTTCAATCCTTTAAAATACAAATCTCATACAAATATAATACATACTGCTCATTAAAACAACTACTGCAGTGTCTAGAATACAAAATAAAATCAAGTAAACAGTTTACATAGTAAAGCCGGGGCGGAAGAAATCCGGCGCAAAGGTCTGAGGACGAAGACTCTCCTAAAAAATAATCAACGGAGGGGAGTCAGACCTCACTGAGTGAATTGTTATAATATATATATATATGCATAACTAAATGACAAATGCACACGTTCAATAGTATATATAACAAAAACACAAAAATGTAGCAAAATCATTTTATATAAATACTGAAAATAATATATGATTATGAAGGATCAAATAGAACTCTTATCATGACCCAAAACAGGGGTAATGACTGGTGCTAGGGAAC
Source organism: Mallotus nudiflorus (assembly GCA_947683625.1). NCBI lineage: Eukaryota > Viridiplantae > Streptophyta > Magnoliopsida > Malpighiales > Euphorbiaceae > Mallotus > Mallotus nudiflorus. The sequence goes on along the minus strand of CANTUR010000073.1, from coordinate 34,162 downwards.
GGGAATTCTTTCAAATCCGAAACCCGTAGCAAGCCTTAAAATAAATAAAACTTGCAATAATAATAATAACATAATAAAATATTTTACAGTGGAAACAACATCATAAATAAAATAAAATGATAATCCGCCAATAAAATTAAATGAATATCCTCATATCATATATAAATAATCTTTTAATACATATCTCAGTTCAAATATTTAAAATACATATTTCTTACAAACATAATACATAAATCTCACAATCGACCATAATTACTGCAGTATCTAGATTATAAAATAAACTCAGGTAAGCAGTTTACATAGTGAAGCTGGGGCAGAAGAAATCCAGCGTATGGGTTTGCTATTGAGGTCTGAAGACGTAGACTCTCCTGAAAAATAGTCAACGAAGGGGAGTCAGACCTCACTAAGTGAATTGTTATAATATATATACATGCATAACTAAATGACAATGCACACATTCAATAGTATATATAATAAATATATATACAGGCAAAGTCACACAGATGCAGTGAAATCATTTTATATAAATATAGAAATACATTCGTATATGAAGGATCAAATAGAACCCTAGGAAATCGTAACCTCAAAACAGTGTTAGAAAACACTCTAGCCATACAGGCTCACTTATTCTAAATAATTTCACTTGTTCTATTTTGGACAGTAGATTGGCCCTAAGACACTAAGTCAATCGAGCTCCAGCAGTCTGATTGTCAGTGTGATTGGCCTCGAGACACTAAGTCAACTAAGCTCCATCAATCACACTCTCAAATCACATCACACATAAAATAAATCAATCTGATCATAATCCATAAATAGGTTAGCAATAAAGCCTAAATGCTATCGGTGTACCGGTACGTACTCGGTCCTAGTGCTGCCCACTAGGTAGCACGTTCTATTGATATCCTTCATTTTTATATAAAACATACATTCATAAAACAAATGATGCATGATATTAAATAAAATAGCAACATAAACCATATATATACTAGAAATATACCAAAATAAATCAGGTATATTTCGAGTATATATACATCAAATAAATTCAATTTATTTACAAAATAAACTATAGAAATACTTAAAAAAATTTTAAGTATAAATTCATAATAAAACATGCGTATAATTTAAAATATACCAATCATATACCAAAAATAAACCTAAGCAATAACTAAATCATTTATGCATAATTTACTAAAATAAATCATACATTTCTAAAAACATGCATCCTAAACACATATATATAGAATAACAACTCACTGTTATTGTGCTCCATGAGACGGGTTTGACTGGCTTGGTCCACTAGACCTCGGTCTCGAAACAACTAAACAAATAAATGACAACAGGAAATCAGAATAAATCTAACGGAAATTCTAAAGACTCGATATAGAATCTTAGACACCGAATTAGAATAGGAATTCGACTGGACATCACATTTTATGAGAATTCTACCAAAAATTTGACAGAGCCTCCCTTGTAAAACGGACATCTCTCTACTCAAAAAGTAGAGCCGGTCCTACAAAGAAACACACTTAAAAAATAAACACAATTCACAATCCCTCAGTCAGACTCCAATCTATAATTCACTGATCGAGGTTCAAAATTCACGAAATAATACAAAACACATGAATAATACCACAAATACCAAAAATTCCCTTCAATACTCAAAATATAGCAATTTAGTTATTCAAACGCTAAAAATATTTATTTTGCCGATAAATTCATAGAAACACTAATTTTTGATAAAATATTATTAAAATTGGTAACTCTCAATAAATTCATAAATATTGATCAAAATACATTTTATAAATCCAAATTACATAATTAACCCTAAAACTTACTAAAAATCAATAAAAACTCATTTATTTAGAAAATTTGTATATTACATATAATTTAAAAATAATTTACGAAAAATAGTTTTAATTAGTTAAAAATACTAAATAATTTGTAGAAATCATTTTTATACTTCAAATAACTATTAAAACCAATTTAATTATATTTTTAGCCAATTTAGTGTCAAATTACCAAAATACCCCTAGTTATGTAAATTCCCTAAAATTTATCAAAAATTCAAAAAAAAATAGTATAATCACTCAAAATTAAATTTCTCAACATATAATTCAATAATATCAATATTTATACTCAATTAACCAATTAATTTCAATAAAACACATAATTAACCTAATTTTCTAAAAATTACATAAACTAAATAAATTCAAAATAATTATATAAAAATCACAAAAATTATAAATAAATTTCTAAAATTCATTTTAGCACCTATGAACATCATAAATCACAATTTCATAATTTAATTAATTAATTTTCGAAAATTAGAAAATATTAATAAAATAATCAAAAATTCACAAAAATCAAAATAATTTCCAAAAATTCTACAAAAATTAACATAGGTAGATTGAGCTAAGGGGAACAACATTTGTTAAGGTATGTTTCATGAATCATAAGGAAAAAGCTCAAAAAATTTGAAAAACCCATAATGGCCGAAATGAAGAAATTGAAAAACAACAAAAATGGAGAAGTTTGAACTCAAACCGAAGCTTGGATCGAGTTCATCAAAGCTTGAGGAGCTCAGGGACACCGGAATCGTGAAGAATGACAGTCGAAGGTGGAAGAATGGTGAGGAACTTGATTTTTTACCAAAAATGGTTATGGCTGTCTTGGCCGACGCCGAGGAAGAAGAGAGGGGTGGTGGAGCTTCTAAACGGCGATGAGGCACTCCGGTGGTGAGGGGACGGCAGTGACGGAGGAGGGCGTTAGATTTTTGGGAAGAAAGAGGAATGGCACAAATGGTAAATTTGATTAGGTTTATATATATATAATAACCTTAACACTTAATTATTAAAATATACTAATGCTATATTTAGAAAAATCTCACACCACAAATTAATAAACATATACACATATACATATACATATATATCACATGTTAATAATAATAAAAACTATACAATATATACATAATTAAATAATAATAATAAACCCTAAAATTATATATATATATATATATATATATATATATATATATATATATATATATATATATATATATGTTAATATGAAAAATATAATCATGCATGATAACATGCGATTTAATAAAATGAGCTAACATAATTAAATAAATAATTATTTAGGTTTTATTTTCCCAAAAATATAAATCACGAGAAAATTTTAAAAGAAGAAGATGATGGCAATGATGTAATTAAATCAAACTTTATTTTTTGTATATGTATATATATATATATATATAAATTTAACTTATATTATTATAATATATTACTACTATAATCAAAATAATCTACACCACATGTTAAAATATCACCCAATATTAAATACATATACACACATATATATATAATACATACTAATTAAATAAAAATGTATAATATATAATATTTACTTAATTAATATAAAACCTAAAATATTAAATATGTGTATATATATGCATGTATATGTATATATTTTAATACAATAATTAAAATCGCGCATGGACTCATACAAATACATAAAATCGACCAATATAATTAATAATTATTTATTTAGGTTTTAATTTTCCCAAAAAATAAGATTCTCGGGAAAATTTTACGTAAGAAACTTAAAATAATTAAAAATAACTTTAATAAATAACAAACTAATTAAATAATCAAATATATATATTAAAATTATTAACACTGCATATCCCGATGCAGTTTAAAATTATTTAAAATCTCGGGATATTACAGTCCCCCTCCTTACAAGAATTCATCCTCGAATTCCAAAAAAAGAAGAAATATGAAATCAAGAAGGGAAGAGATACGGGTAAGAAGCTCGCATCTCAGCTTCGGTCTCCCACGTATGCTCTTCTATTCTATTACTGCGCTATAGAACCTTGGCCATCAGAATTTGCTTCGATTGCAACTGTCGAACTTGATAATCAACGATCGCCATAAGTTCTTCTACAAACATAAGATCTTCATTCACTTCCACGCTGTTGGGTTGCAACACGTGTGAAGGGTTTGAGACATACTTCCTCAGCATCGAGATATGAAATACCAGATGCACTTGAGACATACTCAGAGGCAAAGCCAACCGATATGCAACAGTGCCAACTCTCTCCAGAATCTCGAACAGTCCTATATATCTCGGTGCTAACTTACCCTTCCTGCCAAATCTCATTACACCCTTCGTAGGAGACACCTTCAAAAAAATAAAGTCTCCAACTTGAAATTCTACATCTCTGCGCCTAGGATCCACATAGCTCTTTTAGAATAGGATCTCGGCTTTGAGTTGCCTTAATCCTATCTCTCAGTACAGATCACACCTTAAACTGAGCTAGTAGTCCACCTGATCTATTAAGCTTCATCATCAAACCTTAATCCACTAACAGATACAACTCCTGGATCAACGGTCTCCTCTCCACACTAATATGAGCGAGACTGCCTGAGGACTTCCTACTCAAGGCATCTGCTACCACATTAGCCTTGCCTGGATGATATAAAATCTCACAGTCATAATCTTTCAATAATTCCAGCCATCTCCTCTGCCTCAGACTCAGATCTCTCTACTAGAAAATGTACTTAATGCTTTTGTGTTCAGTAAAAATCCCACAAGTCACCCCGTACAAATAATGTCTCCAAATCTTGAGAACAAAGATCACTACAGCCATCTCAAGGTCATGTGTAGGATAGTTCTGCTCATGCTTCTTCAATTGCCTTGAAGCATAGGCTATCACCCTACCATTCTGCATCAACACACAACTAAGGCCAACTCTAGAGGCATCACAATACACTATGAACTTATCCACACCATTAGGCAAAGCTAACACTGGGGCTATGGTCAACTTCTCCTTCAGTAACTAAAAACTGTTCTCACAAGCTTCTGACCACTCAAATCTTACATTCTTCTGAGTCAAACGAGTCATAGGAGCTGCAATTCTGGAAAAGTCCTGCACAAACCGCCTATAGTACCCGGCTAAACCCAGAAAACTCTGAATCTCCATAACTAAAGTCGGTCTAGGCCACTCAGACATTGCCTCAATCTTCTATGGATCAACCTGGATACCTTCTTTAGACACCACGTGTCTAAGAAAAGAAACACTCTCCATCTATAAATCACACTTTAAGAATTTAACATAAAGTTAATGTTCTCTCAGTGTCTGTAGTACAGTCCTCAAGTGATATACATGCTCCTCCATACTTCTCGAATACACCAGTATATCATCGATGAAGACTACCATAAACTAATCCATATACGTTCTGAATACCCTATTCATTAGGTCCATAAAAGCTGCTGGTGCTTTAGTTAAGCCAAAAGACATCACCAGAAACTCATAATGGCCATATCGAGTGTGGAATGCCGTTTTAGGAACATTGGCTTCACTGATCCGCAGCTAATGATAAACCAGCCTCAGATCGATCTTAGAAAAGAACTGTGCACCCCGTAGCTGATCAAACAAGTCATCTATCCTCGGGAGAGGATACTTCTTCACTATCACCTTGTTCAACTCTCTATAGTCAATGCACAGTCTTAAGGTACCATCCTTCTTCTTCACAAATAGGACTGGTGCACCCCAAGGAGAAACACTGGGTCTAATGAAACCCTTATCTAACAACTCTTGCAACTGCTCTTTCAACTCTGCAAGAGCCATTTTGTAGGGTGGCATAGAGATAGGGGTAGTGCCTGGAACCATATCTATATAGAACTCAATCTCTTTGTAAGGTGGTAAACTTGGAAACTCCTCAGGAAAAACATCAGGAAACTCACAGGCAACAGGAACATCTGTGAGTGACAACTTCTCCACTAAAGTATCCCTGACTAATGCCAAATATCCCTGACAACCTTTCCTCAACAACTTCCTAGCCGTAATAGCAGAAATGAGATTCTGAGGTGCTAAACTCTTATCACACACAAACTTAAATTCTTCTTCACCAGGAATTCTGAAAGTCACCTCTTTACTTCGACAATCCACCACGACATAGTGCTGAGATAACCAATCCATACCCAGAATGACATCAAACTCCATCACATTCAACAGAATCAAATCACCAAATAATTCTCTACCTCCAATAAGAACTGGACAACTAGAAAGAACAACATCGGTGTCCAAAGAATCACTTAGAGGAGTGGCGACAGATAAAGGAAAAGCCATCCTCAAAGCTTACCAACAAGACTTGGAAGCAAAAATAGGAGAAACGAATGAATGTGTGACACCCGGATTAAACAAAACCCATGCATCCAGGTAACAGACAGAAACAATACCTGCCATAACTGCATTGGATGCCTGAGCATCCTGCTGAGTGAGATGGAAGACTCTGGCCTATCCTCGACCTCCTTGCTAGATAGTAGAAGCCTAACCAACACCTCTGGCACCTCCTTTAGTACCTCTACCATGACCCTGCTAGGAATAAGCTGAGTAGAACTCTGATGTTGGGCTAGAGGCAACTGAAATGGAACAGGTACAACACTAGTAATTGACTGCTCATGAAATCACAAAATCTGCGGCTGCTGATACCCGAAATAAAGACACGATCTAGCATAATGTCCCATCTGCCCGCATCTGAAACATGTCAGTGGTGTCATATAACACGGTCCCTGATGGACTCTACCACAGGTCTGGCAAACACTGGTAGTTGATCCAAAGCTACGACCACTACTGCTGCTTGAAGCACTTAACTCGAGTTTGAATGGTTTACGCTAACCTCCATGGCCATGTCTACTGCTTTGATGTACCTGATGTTGCTGTCTCTGACTCTGTTGAGCTAGACCTCTCTGCTGACTACTCGATCCAATCTGGAAACTCAAGTACAAAGTAGTCTGGAATCCACCTGACTGAACACCTAACTGGTAATAATTAGGCATAGCTCCCTGCCTGACTAGCCTCAGCTCAATCTCCTTGGCCAACTCAATTATTGATTCTAGAGTAAGGCCCATTGTAGGCATACCAGTAAATGCAGAACTCAATCCGGTGACATATGTAGTGACTGTGAAATACTGGTCTCGCATCAGATCCTCTGCATATCTACCAAGTCAGAGGAACTCTCGGGTATACTCCTTAATAGATCTATCACCGTGAGAAATACTGGTCAATATGAGATTATAACTCATACGAAGTGGCTCTAGGCAGAATCTCCTTATGAATCACTCTCTAAACTGAGCCCAGGTCATCCTCAACATATAAGGCTGGATCATCTGAATAAACTAGTCTAGGGCTGGTCCCTCTATAGAAGCTTAATGATCATGATCCACTGGTACTCGATGTGAGCAGTCCGAGTCCTCGTCTCAATCACATGTAGAAAGTCTAGAGGGTCAGACGTCCTATCAAAAGCAATCCTTCCAACTCTAGCATAAAATAGAGCTGCCTCAGGGTCAAATATACCCTATTGATAGGCAGGCTGAATAGGGGGAACTATTAGAGGTATAGGAACATCCTCGTACTCAGGCTCTACAGGCTCCTCATCTTGTATCTCTCTTTGTCTACAGCGACCTGCTGCTCTGTCATAACCCAAAATAGGGGCCATGACCGGCGCTAGGGAATGGGAATTCTTTTAAATTTGGAACCCGTAGCAAGCCTTAAAATAAAATAAAACATGCAATAATAATAATAACATAATTAAAATAATTTACAGCGAAAATAAAATCTTAACTAATTAAATGATAATCCACCACAAAATTTAAATCAATAACTCATCTCATATATATAAATAAACTTTTAATACAAATCCAGTTCAATTATTTAAAGTACATAACTCATACAAATATAATGCAACATCCTTTTTCAAATTTTACAACTACTGCAGTGTCTAGATTAATAATAAAAACTCAGGTGAGCAGTTTACATAATAAAGCCGGGGCAGAAGAAATCCGGCATAAGGGTCTGCTACTGAGGTCTGAGGATGATGACTCTCCCGAAAAATGGTCAACGGATGGGAGTCGGACCTCACTGAGTGAATTACTATAATATATATACATGCATACTAAATGACAATGCACACAGTCAAAAGTATATATAATACGTAAGTATACAAGCAAATACACACAGATGCAATAAAATCATTTTTATATATTTCTATTGAAAATCACTGTTTATGAAGGATCAAATAGAACCCTAGAAAATCGCAACCTCAAAATAGTATTAGACAACACTCTAGCTATACAGGCTCACTTATTCCAAATATATTCACTTATTCCATTTGGACAGTAGACTAGCCCCGAGACACTAAGTCAACCGAGCTCCAGCAGTCTGACTGTCAGTGTGATTGGCCCCGAGACACTTGTTCAACCGAGCTCTAGCAATCACACTCCCAAATCATATCACACATCAAATCAAATCCAATCAATCCAATCATAATCCATAAATAGGTTAGTAATATAGCCTAAATGCTATCAGCGTACCGGTACGTACTCGGTCCTAGTGCTGCCCACTAGGTAGCACATTCTATTGAGATCCTTCATTAAAATATAAAATGTACATTTATAAATAAATGATGCATGAAGTTGAAATAAATAACAACATAAACCATATATATACTAGAAATATACCCAAAGTAAACCAGGTATATTTCGAGTATATATACGTCAAATAAATCCAATTAAATTACAAAATAAACTAGAAATATATTCAAAAACATTTTAAACATAATTCATTAATAAAACATGCATATAGTTTAAAATACACCAAAATAAACCAAAAGTAAACTAAAATAAACTCAAGTACTAATTAAACCATTATGCATGTTTAATCAAAATAAAACATAGATTTCTGAAATCATGCACCCTAGAGCATATATATATATATATATATATATAATAGCAACTCACTATTATTGTGCTCCTTGAGATGGGTCCAACGGGCCTAGTCCACTAGGCCTCGGTCTCGGTGCAACTAAACAAACAAATAATGACAGGAATCAGAATAAATCTAATAGAAGTTCTAAAGACTCGATCTAGATTACTAGACACAGAATTAGGATTAGAGTTCGACCAGACATCACGTTTTACGAGAATTCTACTAAAAATTCGATAGAACCTCCCCTATAAAATGGACATCTCTCTACTCAAAGAGTAGAACCGGCCCTGCAAAGAAATACACTTTGAAAATAAACACAGAATTCACAATCACAATCCCTTGGTCGGACTCCAAATTACAAATCACTGACCGAGGTCCATAATTCACGAAATATTCATAAAATATCGAAAATACCCTTATATACTAAAAATACATTTTATAAATCCAAATTACATTATCAACCCTAAAACACAGTAAAAATCGATGAAAACTCATTTATTTAGAAAAATCGTATAATATACATAAAATTTGAAAATAATTTATGAAAAATAGTTTTAATTAGTTAAAAATACTAAATAATTTGTAGAAATCATTTTTATACCCTAAATAACTATTAAAACTGATTTAATTACATTTTTTGCCAATTTAATGTAAAATTACCAAATACCCCTATATATATATATATTCTAAAATTAATCCAAAAATTCACCAAAAATAATATAATTGCACAAAATTAATTTTCCCAACATATATTTCAATAATATCAATAAATATACTCAATTAACCAATTAATTTCAATTAAACACATAATTAACCCCATTTTATCAAAATTACATAAACTAAATAAATTCGTAATAAATACATAAAAATTCACAAAAATTACAAATAAATTCCTATAATTCATTTAAACACCTATAATTATCATAAAACACATATTCATAATTTAATTAATCAATTTTCGAAAATTATAAAATATTAATAAAATAATCAAAAATACCCAAAATAAATTATGATAAATAATTTTTGGATTATTTTATTCCAAAAATTTCACAAAAATTTCAGCATGAATATTAAGCTACTAGGATCAAAGTTTGTGAAGGAATTTTTCATGAATCAATCAAATTAAAGCTCAAAAAAATCAAGAACCCTAATAGGCTGAAATTAAAAAATTGAAACCTAGGGAAATCTAGACCATTTTAAGTGAAACAAAGCTTGGAATCACACTCATCGGAGCTCAAAGAGAAGATAGAGATCAGCGGTGTTGAAAACGGTGGCCAAAATCACGTCGATTGATGGTAAAGATGAGTTTCAGCTTTTCGGCCAAAACGAGCTCCTCCGACACCGGAAACAGTTGCTGCAGGTGGCGGCGATGGCTGAGGATGAAGGTGGCACACTGGGAGGCACATCGATGGTGAAGAAACAGCGTGACAGGCGGTGGTGATGGTGGTTGGACGTCGAAGAAGGAGAAGAGGGAGTCGGGGGCACGGGTGGTAATTTGGCAAAGTTTATATATATATATATATATATATATATATATATATATATATATATATATATATATATTATAATAATAATAATAAATTTAATAATTTATATTATAATACTATAATATTATACTCAAATTAATCTCACACCACATAATTTAAAAATAATAATTAATATATACATATACACATTTAATTATCATTAAACTATATAATATAATATAATTTAATAAAAATAACCCTAATTTAATTTAAATGCGTATATTTGCATGTATATGTATATGTTTCAATACGATAATTAAAATAATGCATGAACTCATGCAAATGCGTAAATCTATTTAAAATAATTAATATTAAATTATTTACGTGTAAATTTCCATGAAAATAAAATTCTCGGGAAAATTTTACGTAAAGTACTTAAAATAACATAAAATAATTAAAATAAGCTTTTAAATAAATATCAAACTCATAAATATGTACAAAAATTATTAACACTACATATCCCGATGCAGTTTAAAAATATTTAAAAACTCGGGATATTACATGCTCCTCGAGGTCTACCTTTGCCACGACCTCCGTGTCTAACTGGCAGCTCAAGAGGTAAAACCTCATCTGGAAAGGACTCGTCATCCTCGGCCTTAACGACCGGTGGAGCGACACGCGCTCACCTCCTCATTTTGAAAAGACAAACAGAAGGATTCAGACAAAACAGACAATGAAGGATAACGTAAAAAACTAAATCAAGGAATACTTATCAAGACATACTCGAACCTAATTCACTGTAGTGGTTTCAAAGAAAACACAACACTGAAAACTAGGGCCATAACTCACACAGCTAAGGCCCTAACACAAAACTCCACTCTGATACCAACTTTGTCATGACCCAAAATAAGGGGCCATGACCGACACTAGGGAAGGGGAATTCTTTGGAATCCGGAACCCGTAGCAAGCCTTTAAAATAAAATAAAAACATGAAATAATAATAACATAAATAAAATATCTTGTAGCGGAAATTAAAATCTCATATGTAATTATAATAATCCACAAACTCATTTAATAAAACAATTCATCTTATATATAGATAATCTTTCAATACAAATTTTTATTTTAATCCTTTAAAATACAAATCTCATACAAATATAATACATACTGCTCACTAAAACAACTACAGCAGTGTCTAGAATACAAAATAAAATCAAGTAAGCAGTTTACATAGTAAAGCCAGGGCGAAAGAAATCCGGCGTAAAGGTCTGCTACTGAGGTCTGAGGACGAAGACTCTCCTAAAAAATAATCAACGGAGGGGAGTCAGACCTCATTAAGTGAATTTGTAATATCTCGTATTTTTAAACATTTTTATACTGCATCGGGATATGCAGTGTTAATAATTTTTGTATATATATTATGATATTTTTACGAGTTGATGTGTATTTAAAATCTATTTTAATTATTGTGTATTATTTAAAGTCCCTTACGTAAAATTTTCCTGGGACTTACATTTTCGGGGAAATTTTCACGTAAATAATTTATTATTAATTATATTAAATAAATTTACGGACTTGTATGAACTCATATGTATTTTTAAATTACTAAATAAAGCCTATGTGTGTATATATTTATTTAATTAGGGTTTAATTTTGTCACGACCCAAAACAGGGGCCATGACCGGCGCTAGGGAACGGGAATTCTTTCGAATCCGAAACCCGTAGCAAGCCTAAAAATAAAATAAAGCATGCCATAATAACAATAAAAATATAATATGCAGCGGAAATAAAAATCATAATATCATTTTTCATATCAACTGGATATAAATAAAAATCTCATCCCATACATAAAATCTCTTTAATACAATCCAGTTTCAACATAATATATCTCCTTTAAAATAAAGTACATGAAATCCAATACTTTAATTTACAACTACTGCAGTGTCTAGATAAAATAAATAAGACTCAAGTAGACAATTTACATAAAGAAGCCGGGGCGGAAGAAATCTGGCGTATCGACCTGCTACTGAGGTCTGAGGAAGTTGACTCTCCTGAAAAATAGTCAACGGAGGGGAGTCAGACCTCACTGAGTGAATTACTATAATATATATACATACACTCTAAATGATAATGCATACAGCCAACAGTATATATATAATATGTATATATACAGGCAAATTCATACAGATGCAGAAAAATCATTTTTATATATTTTACTAAAAAAAATCCCAATTTATAAAGGATCACATAGAACCCTAGAATATCGCAACCTCAGAAAATAGTGTTAAACAACACTCTGGCCATACAGGCTCACTTATCCAAAATATATCCACTTAATCCATTTGGACAGTAGACTGGCCCCGAGACACTAAGTCAACCGAGCTCCAGCAGTCTGACTGCCAGTGTGATTGGCCCCGAGACACTTGGTCAACCGAGCTCCAGCAATCACACCCCAAACCACATCTCACATATCAATAATCATAATCAAATCAATATCCACAAATAGTTAGTAATATAGCCTAAAGCTATAGGCGTACCGGTACGTACTCGGTCCTAGTGCTGCCCACTAGGTAGCACGTTCTATTGATATCCTTCATTAATAAATAATAAAACATTCATTCACAAATACATGATGCATGAATTTAAATAAATCAACAATATAAACCATATATATACTGGAAATATACCAAACATAAACCAGGTATATTTTGAGTATATATATGTCAAATGAATTCAATCAAATCATGAATTAAACTAAAAATATATTTAAAAACATTTTAAATATATTTTATTAACAAAACATGTATATAATTTATTATATACCAAAAATATACCAAAAATATACTTGAATATAAATCACATTATTTATGCATATTCAGTCAAAATAAAACATGCATTTTCTAAATCATGCATCCTAAGCATATATATATAATATAGTAACTCACCTAATGCGCTCCACGAGACAGGTCCGACGGGCCTGGTCCACTAGCCCTCGGTCTCGGTGCAACTAAACAAGCAATAAATAACCGACATTAGAATAAACCTAACAGAAATCCTAGAATTCAATCTAGAGTATTAAACACATAATCGAAAATTAGGGTTCGACTGGATATCACGTTTTACGAGAATTCCACCGAAAATCCGGCAGAACCTCCCCTGTAAAACGGACATCTCTCTACTCAAAAGAGTAGAGCCGACCCTGTAAAGAAACACACTTCGAAATACAAGCTCAACACAATCAAAATCGCACGGTCGGACTCCAAACTACAGTCCACCGACCGGGGTCCACAAACACATAATAATTCCAGATATACCGAAAATATCCTAAAATCACATAAATACATTTTATAAATAAAAATTACATAATTGACCTTGAAACACTATAAAAACCGATTAAAACTCATTTTATTAGAAAAACCGTATATTATATATATAATTGAAAATAATTCCCGAAAAATAGTTTCAATTAGTTAAAAATACCAAATATTTTGTAGAAATCATTTTTATACCTTAAATAAATATTAAAACCAATTAAATTACATTTTTAGACAATTTAGGGTAAAATTACCAAAATACCCCTATATATATAAATATACTTAAATTACTTCAAAAATTCACCAAAAATCATACACTTATCCAAAATTAATTTTCTCAACATATTTATCAATAATATCAATATTTAAACCCAATTAACCAATTAAATTCAAATAAAAACACATTTAACCTAATTTTCTCAAATTTACATAAACTCAAATAATTAAAAATAAATACTTAGAAATTCATAAAAATTCCAAATAAATTCCTATAATTCATTTCAACACTCAATTCAACCATAAACTCCAATTTCATAATTTAAATAATTAATTTCCGAAAATTAGAAAATAATATTAAAATATTCAAAATACCCAAAATCCAAACAACCTCCAAAAATTCTACAAAAATTCATACATGTAGATTAAGCTACTAGGAACAACATTTGTGAAGGAATTAAGCATGAATCAATCAAGAACAATTCGAAAAAAATCGAAAACCCTAATAGGCCGAAATTTACAAATCGAAACCTAAGCAATTCTAGACCATTTTAGCTCAAACCAAAGCTAGAATAACACTCACCGGAGCTCAAGGAGAAGAAAGAGACCAGCGGTGTCGAAAACGGTGGCCGGAATCGACGTGATCGACGGTGAGTTGATTTTCGGCTTCTCCAGCCAAAATCACTCTCCTGACGCCGAAAACGGCCTCCACAGGCGGCGAAACTGGTCGGGGAAGATGGTGGCACACCGGACGGCACACCCACGGTGAAGGAACGGCGTGACAGGCGCTCGGAACGGCGAGGAACGGTCGGAGAAGAAAGGAAGGAGTCGGGGGCAATATGGTAATTTTGCAAACTTTTGTGATTTTTGATATATATATGTATATATATTTATATTATACTATATATTAAAATAATATTAAATTACACACATCAAATATACACCACACACATAAAATATTAACATTTTAATAATTTTTACCAAATAATATTAATTAAATAACAATTAAACAAATAAATACTTAATAAAATATTAGGGAATAATAAACCCTAATTAAATAAATATACACACACAGTCTTTATTTAATAATTTATAAATATGTATGAGTTCATGCAAACCCGTAAATATATTTAAAATAATTAATAATACATTGTTTACGTGGAAATTTCCTCGAAAATGAAAGTCCCGGGAAAATTTTACGTAAAACACTGTATATAGAACACAGTAATTAAAATAGGTTTAAAATACATATCAACTCATAAAAATATCGCATATATATTCAAAATTATTGACACTGCATATCCCGGTACAGTGTAAAAATATTTTTAAAAACACGGGATATTACAGTCTTCCCCCCTTACAAGAATTCGTCCCCGAATTCCAGAAAATAAGATTACAGAATCAGGAAGGAAAGAGATACGGGTAAGAAGCTCGCATCTCAGCTTCAGTCTCCCACGTATGCTCTTCAACTCTGTCGCTACGCCACAAAACCTTGACCATCGGAATCTGCTTCGATCTCAACTGTCGAACTTGAAAATCTACGATCGCCACAGGTTCTTCCACAAACGTCAAATCTTCACTCACTTCTACACTGTCGGGCTGCAACACGTGTGAAGGATCTGAGATATACTTCCTCAACATCGAGATATGAAATACTGGATGCACCTGTGACATACTCGGAGGCAAATCCAACCGATATGCAACAGTGCCAACTCTCTCCAGAATCTCAAACGGTCTAATATATCTCGGTGCTAACTTACCCTTCCTGCCAAATCTCATCACACCCTTCATCGGAGATACTTTCAGAAAAACGAAATCTCCAACCTGAAACTCCACATCTCTGCGCCTAGGATCCGCATAACTCTTCTGTCTGCTAACTGCGGTCTCTAATCTGCGCTTGATCACGGCGACTTTCTCTGCAGCATCCTGAACCATCTCTGGTCCAGTCAAAGCTCTCTCACCAATCTCATCCTAACTCAACAGGGATCTACACTTCCTTCCATATAACGCCTCATATGGTGCCATGCCAATACTGCTATGGTAGCTGTTATTATATGCAAACTCAACAAGCGACAAATGATCATCCCAGCTACCTCCCAAATCCAAGACACACATCCTCAACATATCTTCCAGTGTCTGGATCGTCCTCTCAGACTGACCATCTGTCTGAGGATGAAAAGCAGTACTAAAATCCAACCTAGTGCCCATCGCTTCCTGCAACTTCTGCCAAAAACGAGAAGTAAACACCGAACCTCTATCTGACACAATGGACACAGGTACTCCATGAAGGCACACAATATGCTTCACATACAACTTCGCCAATCTAGCAACTGAATATGTGGCTTTCACAGGCAAGAAATGTGCAGACTTCGTCAATCTGTCTACAATCACCCAGATGGAATCGTATCCATCCTTCGAACGAGGTAAACCGACCATAAAATCCATAGCTATCCTTTCCCACTTCCACTCGGGAATAGGAAGAGGCTGAAGCTTCCCAGAAGGCTTCTGATGTTCGGCTTTCACTTGCTGACACGTCAAGCACTTAGCAACATAATCAGCAACATCCTTCTTCAATCCATCCCACCAGTATAAATCTCTGATACTGTGGTACATCTTAGTAACACCCGGATGAACGCTGTAGGCTGTAGAATGTGCTTCCTCTAAAATCTCTTCTCTCAAGTCATCCACATCAGGAACACACAATCTACCACTGATCCACAACACACCATCATCATCGAGTGTGAAATCAGTGAACTTCCCTACTCTGACATTCTCTGCAAGCTCTTCTAGAATAGGATCTCGGCTCTGAGCTGCTTTAATCCTATCCCTTAGTACAGATCGTACTTTAAATTGAGCTAACAGTCCACCCGATCTACTAATCTTCATCATCAGACCTTGATCCACCATCAAATGCAATTCTTGGATCAATGGTCTCCTCTCAACATCGATGTGAGCAAGACTACCTGAGGACTTCCTACTCAAGGCATCTGCTACAACATTAGCTTTACCCGGATGGTAAAGAATCTCGCAATCATAATCTTTCAACAATTCCAACCATCTTCTCTGCCTCAGATTCAAATCTCGCTGCTGAAAAATGTACTTAAGGCTCTTGTGATCAGTAAATATCTCACAAGTCACCCCGTACAAATAATGTCTCCAGATCTTCAAAGCAAAGATCACTGCAGCCATCTCAAGATCATGTGTAGGATAGTTCTGCTCATGCTTCTTCAACTGCCTCGAAGTATAGGCTATCACCCTTCCATTCTGCATCAACACACAACCAAGACCAATTTTAGAGGCATCACAGTAAACTGTGAACTTATCCACACTATTAGGCAAAGCTAATACTGGCGCTGTGGTCAGTTTCTCCTTCAACAACTGAAAACTATTCTCACAAGCTTCTGACCACTCGAATCTAACATTCTTCTGAGTCAAGCGAGTCATAGGGGCTGCAATCCTGGAAAAATCCTGCACAAACCGCCTATAATACCCGGCTAAACCCAGAAAACTCCGAATCTCAGTAACTGAAGTAGGTCTAGGCCACTCAGATACTGCCTCAACCTTCTGTGGATCAACCTGAATACCTTCTTTAGACACTACGTGTCCAAGAAAAGAAACACTCTCCATCCAGAAATCACACTTCGAGAATTTAGCATAAAGCTGATGATCTCTCAGTGTCTATAGTACAATCCTCAAGTGATATACATGCTCTTCCATACTCCTCGAATATACCAGTATATCATCAATGAAGACTACTACAAACTGATCCACATACGGTCTAAATACTCTGTTCATCAGATCCATAAAAGCTACTGGTGCATTAGTCAAACCAAAAGACATCACCAGAAACTCATAATGGCCATATCTAGTGCGGAAAGCTGTCTTAGGAATATCAGCTTCACTAATCCGCAGCTGATGATAACCCGACCTCAAGTCAACCTTAGAAAAGAACTGTGCACCTTGTAGCTGATCAAATAAATCATCTATCCTCGGGAGAGGATACTTGTTCTTCACTGTCACCTTATTCAACTCTCTGTAGTCAATGCATAGTCTCAGGGTACCATCCTTCTTCTTCACAAACAAGACTGGTGCACCCCAAGGGGAAACACTAGGTCTAATAAAACCTTTCTCCAACAACTCTTGCAACTGCTCCTTCAACTCTCTCAACTCTGCAGGAGCCATACGATAGGGTGGCATAGATATAGGAGTAGTACCTGGGACCACATCTATACAGAACTCAATCTCTCTGTGAGGTGGTAAACCTGGCAACTCCTCGGGAAAAACATCAGGAAACTCACAAGCAACCGGAACATCTGTGAGTGACAACTTCTCCACTGACGTATCCCTAACCAATGCCAAAAACCCCTGACAACCTTTCCTCAACAACTTCCTAGCTGCTATAGCAGAAATAAGATTCTGAGGTGCTGAACTCCTATCACCAACAAACTTAAATTCTACTTCACCAGGAATTCTGAAAATCACCTCCTTATTCCTGCAGTCTACCACGGCAAAGTGCTGAGACAACCAATCCATTCCCAAAATAACATCAAACTCCATCACATCCAACAAAATCAAATCAACGGGTAATTCTCTATCTCCCACGAGAACTGGACAACCAGAAAGAACAATATCGGTGTCCAAAGAATCACTCAGAGGAGTGGCAACAGACAAAGGAAAAGCCATCCTCGAAGCTTGCCAACAAGATTTAGAAGCAAAAACAGGAGAAACAAATGAATGCGTGGCACCCGGATCAAACAAAACCAAAGCATCCAGGTAATAAACAGAAAGAATACCTGCCACGACTACATTAGATGCCTGAGCATCCTGCTGAGTCAGATGGAAGACTCTGGCCTGACCTCGACCTCCCTGCTGACTGGTAGAAGCCTGGCCAACACCTCTAGCACCTCCTCTAGTACCTCTACCACGACTCTGCTGTGGAACAAACTGAGTAGAACTCTGATGCTGGGCTGGTGGCAACTGAAATGGCACGGGTGCTGCACTAGCAATCGACTGCTGTGGGAATCGCGGAATCTGCTGCTGCTGATACCCGGAATAAGGACACGATCTGGCAAAATGTCTTGTCTGTCCGCATCTGAAACATGTCAGTGGTGTCAGATAACACGGTCCCTGATGGACTCTACCACAAGTCTGACAAACACTGGCCGCTGATCCAGAACTACGACCACTGCTGCTGCTCGAAGCACCTGACCCAAATCTAAACGATCTACGCTGACCTCCACGGCCATGCCTACTGCTCTGATGCACTCGCTGCTGCTGTCTCTGACTCTGCTGAGTCGAACCTCGCTGCTGACTACTCGAACCAACATGAAAACTCGAATATGGAGTAGCCTGCAATCCACTCGACTGAACTCCCAACTGGTAGTAATCAGGCATCGCTCCCTGCCTAACTAACCTCAGCTCGATCTCCTTAGCTAGCTCAATCACAGACTCCAGAGTAAGACCTGCTGTGGGCATACCAGCAAAAGCTGAACCCAAACCAGTAACGTACGTAGTAACAGCGAAATACTGATCTCGCATCAGATCCTCAACATATCTACCCAGACGAAGAAACTCTCGGGTATACTCCTCTACTGATCGATCTCCACGAGAAATACTAGTCAGACGAAGACGATAGCTCAAACGAAGAGGCTCTGGACAAAATCTCCTCATGAATCGCTCTCGAAACTGAGCCCATGTCATCGTCATCATATAAGGCTGGATCATCTGAATGAACCAATCTAGAGCTGGTCCCTCAACAGACAACTCAACAATCATGATCCGCTGGTACTCGGTATGAGCAGTCCGAGTCCTAGTCTCAATCGCATGTAGAAAATCTAAAGGATCAGAAGTACCATCAAACGCAATCCTGCCAACTCTGGCATAGAACAAAGCTGCCTCAAGGTCAGACATACCCTACTGATAGGCAGGCTGAACAGGCTGAACAACTGGAGGAACAGGAACATCAAACTCAGGCTCAACAGGCTCCTCGTCTTGTAACTCTCTCTGCCTACGGCGACCTGCCGCTCCTCGAGGTCTACCTCTGCCACGACCTCTACGTCTAACTGGCTACTCAGGAGGTAAAACCTCATCTTGAAAAGACTCATCATCCTCGGCCTCAACGACCGGTGGAGCGACACGCGCTCGCCTCCTCATTCTGAAAAGACAAACGAAAAGATTCAGACAAAACAGACAATGGAGGAATAACGCTGAAAACTACAGCAAGGAATACTCATCAAGACATACTCGAACCTAATACACTGCAGTAGTCCAACAGAAAACACAACTTTAAAACTAGGGCCACAACTCACATAACTAAGCCCTGACACAGAACTCCACTCTGATACGAACTTCGCTCTGATACCAACTTTGTCACGACCCAAAACAGGGGCCATGACCGGCGTTAGGGAACGGGAATTCTTTCGAATCCGGAACCCGTAGCAAGCCTAAAAATAAAATAAAGCATGCCATAATAACAATAAAAATATAATATGCAGCGGAAATAAAAATCATAATATCATTTTTCATATCAACTGGATATAAATAAAAATCTCATCCCATACATAAAATCTCTTTAATACAATCCAGTTTCAACATAATATATCTCCTTTAAAATAAAGTACATGAAATCCAATACTTTAATTTACAACTACTGCAGTGTCTAGATAAAATAAATAAGACTCAAGTAGACAATTTACATAAAGAAGCCGGGGCGGAAGAAATCCGGCGTATCGACCTGCTACTGAGGTCTGAGGAAGTTGACTCTCCTGAAAATAGTCAACAGAGGGGAGTCAGACCTCACTGAGTGAATTACTATAATATATATACATACACTCTAAATGATAATGCATACAGCCAACAGTATATATATAATATGTATATATACAGGCAAATTCATACAGATGCAGAAAAATCATTTTTATATATTTTACTAAAAAAAATCCCAATTTATGAAGGATCACATAGAACCCTAGAATATCGCAACCTTAGAAAATAGTGTTAAACAACACTCTAGCCATACAGGCTCACTTATCCAAAATATATCCACTTAATCCATTTGGACAGTAGACTGGCCCCGAGACACTAAGTCAACCGAGCTCCAGCAGTCTGACTGCCAGTGTGATTGGCCCCGAGACACTTGGTCAACCGAGCTCCAGCAATCACACCCCAAACCACATCTCACATATCAATAATCATAATCAAATCAATATCCACAAATAGTTAGTAATATAGCCTAAAGCTATAGGCGTACCGGTACGTACTCGGTCCTAGTGCTGCCCACTAGGTAGCACGTTCTATTGATATCCTTCATTAATAAATAATAAAACATTCATTCACAAATACATGATGCATGAATTTAAATAAATCAACAATATAAACCATATATATACTGGAAATATACCAAACATAAACCAGGTATATTTTGAGTATATATATGTCAAATGAATTCAATCAAATCATGAATTAAACTAAAAATATATTTAAAAACATTTTAAATATATTTTATTAACAAAACATGTATATAATTTATTATATACCAAAAATATACCAAAAATATACTTGAATATAAATCACATTATTTATGCATATTCAGTCAAAATAAAACATGCATTTTCTAAATCATGCATCCTAAGCATATATATATAATATAGTAACTCACCTAATGCGCTCCACGAGACAGGTCCGACGGGCCTGGTCCACTAGCCCTCGGTCTCGGCGCAACTAAACAAGCAATAAATAACCGACATTAGAATAAACCTAACAGAAATCCTAGAATTCAATCTAGAGTATTAAACACATAATCGAAAATTAGGGTTCGACTGGATATCACGTTTTACGAGAATTCCACCGAAAATCCGGCAGAACCTCCCCTGTAAAACGGACATCTCTCTACTCAAAAGAGTAGAGCCGACCCTGCAAAGAAACACACTTCGAAATACAAGCTCAACACAATCAAAATCGCACGGTCGGACTCCAAACTACAGTCCACCGACCGGGGTCCACAAACACATAATAATTCCAGATATACCGAAAATATCCTAAAATCACATAAATACATTTTATAAATAAAAATTACATAATTGACCTTGAAACACTATAAAAACCGATTAAAACTCATTTTATTAGAAAAACCGTATATTATATATATAATTGAAAATAATTCCCGAAAAATAGTTTCAATTAGTTAAAAATACCAAATATTTTGTAGAAATCATTTTTATACCTTAAATAAATATTAAAACCAATTAAATTACATTTTTAGACAATTTAGGGTAAAATTACCAAAATACCCCTATATATATAAATATACTTAAATTACTTCAAAAATTCACCAAAAATCATACACTTATCCAAAATTAATTTTCTCAACATATTTATCAATAATATCAATATTTAAACCCAATTAACCAATTAAATTCAAATAAAAACACATTTAACCTAATTTTCTCAAATTTACATAAACTCAAATAATTAAAAATAAATACTTAGAAATTCATAAAAATTCCAAATAAATTCCTATAATTCATTTCAACACTCAATTCAACCATAAACTCCAATTTCATAATTTAAATAATTAATTTCCGAAAATTAGAAAATAATATTAAAATATTCAAAATACCCAAAATCCAAACAACCTCCAAAAATTCTACAAAAATTCATACATGTAGATTAAGCTACTAGGAACAACATTTGTGAAGGAATTAAGCATGAATCAATCAAGAACAATTCGAAAAAAATCGAAAACCCTAATAGGCCGAAATTTACAAATCGAAACCTAAGCAATTCTAGACCATTTTAGCTCAAACCAAAGCTAGAATAACACTCACCGGAGCTCAAGGAGAAGAAAGAGACCGGCGGTGTTGAAAACGGTGGCCGGAATCGACGTGATCGACGGTGAGTTGATTTTCGGCTTCTCCGGCCAAAATCACTCTCCTGACGCCGAAAACGGCCTCCACAGGCGGCGAAACTGGTCGGGGAAGATGGTGGCACACCGGACGGCACACCCACGGTGAAGGAACGGCGTGACAGGCGCTCGGAATGGCGAGGAACGGTCGGAGAAGAAAGGAAGGAGTCGGGGGCAATATGGTAATTTTGCAAACTTTTGTGATTTTTGATGTATATATGTATATATATATATATTATACTATATATTAAAATAATATTAAATTACACACATCAAATATACACCACACACATAAAATATTAACATTTTAATAATTTTTACCAAATAATATTAATTAAATAACAATTAAACAAATAAATACTTAATAAAATATTAGGGAATAATAAACCCTAATTAAATAAATATACACACACAGTCTTTATTTAATAATTTATAAATATGTATGAGTTCATGCAAACCCGTAAATATATTTAAAATAATTAATAATACATTGTTTACGTGGAAATTTCCCCGAAAATGAAAGTCCCGGGAAAATTTTACGTAAAACACTGTATATAGAACACAGTAATTAAAATAGGTTTAAAATACATATCAAGTCATAAAAATATCGCATATATATTCAAAATTATTGACACTGCATATCCCGGTACAGTGTAAAAATATTTTTAAAAACACGGGATATTACAAATTTATTACCTTAATATTTTATTATTTGTTTATTAATTTTATTGTTATTTAATTATTTTATTTATTATTAAATTTTAAATTATTATAATAATGTGTGGTGTGTGATTTTTCCCAAATATTTTATTAAAATTATTTTTTTTCTTTTTTCTTTTTTCTTTTTTCTTTTTCTTTTTCTTTTTCTTTTCTTTTCTTTTCCTTTTCTCTTTTTCTTCTTCCTTCTTCTTCCCGAGCTCGTCCCTTCTCCCCCTCCAGCTGTAAATCCTGACCACCTACCGTCGGTGTGCCACCAGCAGCTCCGCCCTCCCCAGCCAGCTGCTTCGCCGCCCCTAACTTCCTTCCATGGTGCTGGCTAGCTCCAATTTTACCATTTCCGACCGAAAGTTGCATTTCTTCACACCTCGTGATTCCGGCCACCATTTTTGACACCGCCAGTCTCTTTCTTCTCCTTGAGCTCCGATGAGTGTGATTCTATCTTTGGTTTGAGCTTAAATGGTCTTGATTTGCTTAGGTTTCGAATTTTTGATTTCGGCCAAATTAGGGTTCTTGAATTTTTTTTAACTTCAATTTGATTGATTCATGAGAAATTACTTCACAAATGTTGTTCCCCTTAGCTTAATATACATGTATGAATTTTTTTGGAATTTTTGGAGATTATTTTGATTTTTGGGTATTTTTGAATATTTTAATATTATTTTCTAATTTTCGGAAATTAATTAAATAAATTATGAAATTGTGTTTTATGATAAATATAGGTGTTTAAATGAATTATAGGAATTTATTTGGAATTTTTATGAATTTCTAAGTATTTATTTTGAATTATTTAAGTTTATGTAATTTTGGAAAATTAGGGTTAAATGTGTTTTTAATTGAAATTAATTAGTTAATTGAGTTTAATTATTGATATTATTGATAAATATATTGAGAAAATTAATTTTTGGATAATTATACTATTTTTGGTGAATTTTTGAAGTAATTATAGTATATTTACATATATAGGGGTATTTTGGTAATTTTATACAAAATTGGCTAAAAATGTAATTTAATTGGTTTTAATAGTTATTTAAGGTATAAAAATGATTTCTACAAATTATTTAGTATTTTTAACTAATTAAAACTATTTTTCGTGAATTATTTTCAATTATATATATAATATACGGTTTTACTAATAAAATGAGTTTTTATCGGTTTTTACTGTGTTTAAAGGTTAATTATGTAATTTCTACCTATAAAATGTATTTCTATGTTATAAGGATATTTTTCGTATTTCTGAAATTGTTCTGTGTTTGTGGACCCCGGTCGGTAGACTGTAGTTTGGAGTCCGACCGAGGGGTTGTGGGTTTGTTTTGAGCTTATTTTTCGAAGTGTGTTTCTTTGCAGGGTCGGCTCTACTCTTTGAGTAGAGAGATTTCCATTTTACAGGGGAGGTTCTGCCGAATTTTTGGTAGAATTCTAGTAAAACGTGATGTCCAGTCGAACCCTAATCTTGTTTCTGTGTTTAATATTCTAGATCGAGTTCTAGGATTTTCTATTAGGTTTATTCTGATTTATGTCATTATTGTTTGTTTAGTTGCACCGAAATCGAGGCCTAGTGGACCAAGCCCGTCGGATCCATCTCGAGGAGTGCACTAAGTGTGAGTTACTATTATATATATATGTGTTTAGGGTGCATGATTTAGAAATGCATGTTTTATTTTGATTAAATATGCATAAATAATGTGATTTGTATTTAAGTATATTTTTATTTTATTTTTGGTATATATTAAATTATATGCATGTTTTATTAATAAATTATATTTAAAATGTTTTTAAATATATTTCTAGCTTAATTTGTAATTTGATTGGATTTGTTTGACGTATATATACTCGAGATATACCTGGTTTACTTTTGGTATATTTTCAGTATATATATGGTTTATATTGTTATTTTATTTAAATTCATGCATCATTTATTTGTCAATGAATGTTTTATATTTATTAATGAAGGATATCAATAGAACGTGCTACCTAATGGGCAGCACTAGGACCGAATATGTACCGGTACGCCTATAGCATTTAGGCTATATTACTAACCATTTGTTGATATTGATTGGATATGATTATTTGATGTGTGAGATATGATTTGGGAGTGTGATTGCTGGAGCTCAGTTGACCAAGTGTCTCGGGGCCAATCACACTGGCAGTCAGACTGCTGGAGCTCGGTTGACTTAGTGTCTCGGGGCCAATCTACTGTCTAAATGGATTAAGTGGATATATTTGGAATAAGTGAGCCTGTATGGCTAGAGTGTTGTCTAACACTATTTTCGAGGTTACGATATTCTAGGGTTCTATGTGATCCTTCATAAACGATGATTTTTAGTAAAATATATAAAAAATGATTTTACAGCATCTGTGTGTATTTGTCTGTATATATACATATTAGATATGTATTGTTGATTGTATGCATTATCATTTAGTGTGCATGTATATATATTATAGTAATTCACTCAGTGAGGTCTAACTCCCCTCCGTTGACTAATTTTTCAGGAGAGTCATCATCTTCAGACCTCAGTACCAGGCCTATACGCCAGATTTCTTCTGCCCCGGCTTCTTTATGTAAACTGCTTATTTGAGTCTTGGGTTTATTTTATCTAGACACTGTAGTAGTCATTAAATATTTAAAGAGATGTATTATATTTGAACTGGATTTGTATTAAAAAGATTTATATATATGTGATGAGAATTTGATTTGAAATCTCGTGGTGGATTGTTATTTTTATATTTATGATTTTATTTCCGCTGCATTAAAAGTTGTTGTTGTTATTATTATTGTATGTTTATTTTATTTTATTTTTAGGCTTGCTACGGGTTCCGGATTCGAAAAAATTCCCGTTCCCTAGCGCCAGTCATGGCCCCTATTTTGGGTCGTGACAAAGTTGGTATCAGAGCGGAGTTCTGTGTCAGGGCTTAGTTATGTGAGTTGTGGCCCTAGTTTTAAAGTTGTGTTTTTTATTGAACTACTGCAGTGAATTAGGTTCGAGTATGTCTTGAAAAGTATTCGTTGCTTTAGTTTTCTGTGTTATTCCTCCATTGTCTGTTTTGTCTGAATTGTTCCGTTTGTCTTTTCAGAATGAGGAGACGAGCGCGTGTCGCTCCACCGGTCGTTGAGGTCGAGGATGATGAGTCTTTTTAGGATGAGGTTTTACCTCCTGAGCAGCTAATTAGACGTAGAGGTCGTGGCAGAGGTAGACCTTGAGGAGCGGCAGGTCGCCGTAGGCAGAGAGAGTTACAGGACGAGGAGCCTGTTGAGCCTGAATTTGATATTCTTGTGCCTCCAGTCGTTCAGCCTATTCAATCTGCCTATCAGCAGGGTATGTCTGACCCTGAGGCAGCTTTGTTCTATGCCCGAGTTGGCAGGATTGCTTTTGACGGTACTTCCGATTCATTAGATTTTCTGCACGCGATCGAGACGAGGACTCGGACTGCTCACACCGAGTACTAGCGGATCATGATCGTTGAGTTGTCTGTCGAGGGACCAGCCTTAGATTGGTTTATTCAGATGATCCAGCCTTATATGACGACGATGACCTGGGCTCAGTTTTGAGAGCGATTTATGAGGAGATTCTGTCCAAAGCCTCTTCGTATGAGCTATCGTCTCTGATTGACCAACATTTCTCATGGAGATCGATCTGTAGAGGAGTACACTCGAGAGTTTCTTCGTCTGGGTAGATATGCAGAGGATTTGATGCGAGACCAGTATTTTGCGGTCACTACATACGTTACTAGTTTGGGTTCAGCTTTTGCTGGTATGCCTACAGCGGGCCTTACTTTAGAGTCTGTGATTGAGTTGGCCAAGGAGATTGAGCTGAGGCTAGTTAGGCAAGGAGTGATGCCTGATTATTACCAGCTAGGAGTTCAGTCGAGTGGATTGCAGGCTACTCCATATTCGAGTTTTCATGTTGGTTCGAGTAGTCAGTAGTGAGGTCCGACTCAGCAGAGTCAGAGATAATAGCAGCGAGTGCATCGGAGCAGTAGACATGGCCGTGGAGGTCAGCGTAGATCATTCAGATTCGGGTCAGGCGCTTCGAGCAACAGCAGTGGTCGTAGTTCTAGATCAGCTGCCAGTATTTGCTAGACTTATGGTAGAGTCCATCAGGGACCCTGTTATCTGACACCACTGACATGCTTCAGATGCGAGCAGATAGGACATTTTGCCAGATCGTGTCCTTACTCGGGGTATCAGCAGCCACAGATTCCATGATTTCCACAGCAATCGATTGCTAGTGCTGCACCCGTGCCATTTCAGTTACCACCAGCCCAGCATCAGAGTTCCACTCAGCTTGTTCCATAGCAGAGTAGAGGTAGAGGTACTAGAGGAGGTGCCAAAGGTGTTAGCCAGGCTTCTACCAGTCAGTAGGGAGGTCGAGGTCAGGCCAGAGTTTTTCATCTCACTCAGCAGGATGCTCAGGCATCTAATGCAGTCGTGGCAGGTATTGTTTCTATTTGTTACCTGGATGCATGGGTTTTGTTTGATCTGGGTGCCACGCATTCGTTTATTTCTCCCGTTTTTGCTTCTAAATCTTGTTGGCAAGCTTCGAGGATGGCTTTTCCTTTGTCTTTTACCACTCCTCTGAGCGATTCCTTGGACATCGATATTGTTCTTTCTGGTTGTCTAGTTCTCGTGGGAGATAGAGAATTACCCGCTGATTTGATTCTGTTGGATGTGATGGAGTTTGATGTTATTCTGGGAATGGATTGGTTATCTCAGCACTATGCCGTGGTAGATTACAGGAATAAAGAGGTGACTTTCAGAATTCCTGATGAAGAAGAGTTTAAGTTTGTGGATGATAGGAGTTCAGCACCTCAGAATCTTATTTTTGCTATTACAGCTAGGAAGTTGTTGAGGAAAGGATGTCAGGGATATTTGGCATTGGTCAGGGATACTTCAGTGGAGAAGTTATCACTCACAGTGTGATTTCTGGATGGAGAGTGTTTCTTTTCATGGACACGTGGTGTCTAAATAAGGTATCCAGGTTGATCCACAGAAGATTGAAGCAGTATCTGAGTGGCCTAGACCGACTTCTGTTACTGAGATTCGAAGTTTTCTGGGTTTAGCTGGGTATTATAGGCTGTTTATGCAAGATTTTTCCAGAATAGCAGCCCCTATGACTCGTTTGACTCAGAAGAATGTTAGATTTGAGTGGTCAAAAGCTTGTGAGAATAGTTTCTAGTTGTTGAAGGAGAAATTGACCATCGCCCCAGTGTTAGCTTTGCCTAATAGTGTGGATAAGTTCACAGTTTATTATGATACCTCTAGAATTGGCATTGGTTATGTGTTGATGCAGAATGGAAGGGTGATAGCCTATGCTTTGAGGCAGTTGAAGAAGCATGAGCAGAACTATCCCACACATGACCTTGAAATGGCTGATGTGATCTTTGCTTTGAAGATTTGGAGACATTATCTGTACGGGGTGACTTGTGAGATTTTTACTGATCCACAAGAGCCTTAAGTACATTTTTCAGCAGAGAGATCTGAATCTGAGGCAGAAAAGATGGTTGGAATTGTTGAAGGATTACGATTGTGAGATTCTATATCATCTGGGTAAAGCTAATGTAGTAGCAGATGCCTTGAGTAGAAAGTCCTCAGGCAGTCTTGCTCACATCAGTATTGAGAGGAGACCATTGATCCAGGAGTTGCATCTGTTGGTGGATCAAGGTCTGATGATGAAGATCAGTAGGTCAGGTGGACTGCTAGCTCAATTTAAAGTGCGATCTGTACTGAGGGATAGGATTAAAGCAGCTTAGAGCCGAGATCCTATTCTAGAAGAGCTTGCAGAGAATGTCAGAGTAGGGAAGTTCACTGATTTCACACTCAATGATGACAGTGTGTTGTGGATCAGTGGTAGATTGTGTGTTCCTGATGTGGATGATTTGAGAGAAGAGATCCTAGAGGAAGCACATTCTACAGCTTACAGTGTTCATCCGGGTATTACTAAGATGTACCACAGTATCAGAGATTTATACTAGTGGGATGGATTGAAGAAGGATGTCGCTGATTATGTTGCTAAGTGTCTGACATGTCAACAAGTGAAAGCTGAACATCAGAAGCCTTCTGGGAAGCTTCAGCCTCTTCCTATTCCTGAGTGGAAGTGGGAGAGGATAGCTATGGATTTTATGGTAGGTTTACCTTGTTCGAAAGATGAATACGATTCCATCTGGGTGATTGTAGATAGGTTGACGAAGTATGCACATTTCCTACCTATGAAAGCCACTTATTCTGTAGCTAGATTGGCGAAGCTGTATGTGAAGCATATCGTATGCCTTCATGGAGTACCTGTGTCCATTGTATCAGATAGAGGTTCGGTGTTTACCTCTCATTTTTGGCAGAAGTTGCAGGAAGCGATGGGCACTAGGTTGGACTTCAGTATTGCTTTTCATCCTCAGACAGATGGTCAGTCTGAGAGGATGATCCAGACACTGGAAGATATGTTGAGGATGTGTGTCTTGGATTTGGGAGGTAGCTGGGATGATCATTTTCCACTCGTTGAGTTTGCATATAATAACAGCTACCATAGTAGTATTGGTATGGCACCGTATGAGGCGTTGTATGGAAGGAAGTGTAGATCCCTTTTGAGTTGGGATGAGATTGGTGAGAGAGCTTTGATTGGACCTGAGATGGTTCAGGATGCTGCAGAGAAAGTCGCCGTGATCAAGCACAGGTTAGAGACCACAGTTAGCAGGCAGAAGAGTTATGCGGATCCTAGGCGCACAGAGGTGGAGTTTCAGGTTGGAGATTTTGTTTTTCTGAAGGTATCTCCGATGAAGGGTGTGATGAGATTTGGCAGGAAGGGTAAGTTAGCACCGAGATATATCGGGCCGTTTGAGATTCTGGAGAAAGTTGGCACTGTTGCATATCGGTTGGATTTGCCTCCGAGTATGTCACAGGTGCATCCAGTATTTCATATCTCGATGTTGAGGAAGTATATCTCAGACCCTTCACCACGTGTTGCAGCCTGACAGTGTAGAAGTGTGAAGATTTGACGTTTGTGGAAGAACCTGTGGCGATTGTAGATTATCAAGTTCGACAGTTGCGTTCGAAACAGATTCTAATGGTCAAGGTTCTGTGGCGTAGCAACAGAGTTGAGGAGCATACATGGGAGACTGAAGCTGAGATGCGAGCTTCTTACCCGTATCTCTTTCCTTCTTGATCCTGTTTTATGGAATTCGGGGACGAATTCTTGTAAGGGGGGAAGACTGTAATATCCCATATTTTTAAACATTTTTTATACTGCATCGGGATATGCAGTGTTAATAATTTTTGTATATATATTATGATATTTTTACGAGTTGATGTGTATTTAAAATCTATTTTAATTATTGTGTATTATTTAAAGTCCCTTATGTAAAATTTTCTCGGGACTTACATTTTCGGGGAAATTTTCATGTAAATAATTTATTATTAATTATATTAAATAGATTTCGGACTTGCATGAACTCATACGTATTTTTAAATTACTAAATAAAGCCTATGTGTGTATATATTTATTTAATTAGGGTTTAATTTATTACCTTAATATTTTATTATTTGTTTATTAATTTTATTGTTATTTAATTATTTTATTTATTATTAAATTTTAAATTATTATAATAATGTGTGGTGTGTGATTTTTCCCAAATATTTTATTAAAATTATTTTTTTTCTTTTTTCTTTTTTCTTTTTCTTTTTCTTTTTTTTTTTCTTTTTCTTTTTCTTTTCTTTCTTTTCCTTTTCTCTTCTTCTTCTCCTTCTTCTTCCCGAGCCCATCCCTTCTCCCCCTCCCGCTGCAAATCCCGACCACCTACTGTTGGTGTCCCACCAGCAGCTCCACCCTCCCCAGCCAGCTGCTCTGCCGCCCCTAGCTTTCTTCCCTGGTGCTGGCTAGCTCCAATTTCACCATTTTCGGCCGAAAGTTGCATTTCTTCACACCTTGTGATTCCAGCCACCATTTTTGACACCGCCTTTCCTCTTTCTTCTCCTTGAGCTCTGGTGAGTGTGATTCTAGCTTTGGTTTAAGCTTAAATGGTCTTGATTTGCTTAGGTTTCGAATTTTCGATTTCGGCATATTAGGGTTCTTGAATTTTTTTTTAACTTCAATTTGATTGATTCATGAGAAATTCCTTCACAAATGTTGTTCCCAATACCTTAATCTACATGTATGAATTTTTTTGGAATTTTTTGAGATTATTTTGATTTTTGGGTATTTTTGAATATTTTAATATTATTTTCTAATTTCGGAATTAATTAAATAAATTATGAAATTGTGTTTTATGATAAATATAGGTGTTTAAATGAATTATAGGAATTTATTTGGAATTTTTATGAATTTCTAAGTATTTATTTTGAATTATTAAGTTTATGTAATTTTGGAAAATTAGGGTTAAATGTGTTTTTAATTGAAATTAATTAGTAATTGAGTTTAATTATTGATATTATTGATAAATATATTGAGAAAATTAATTTTTGGATAATTATACTATTTTTGGTGAATTTTTGAAGTAATTATAGTATATTACATATATAGGGGTATTTTGGTAATTTTACACAAAATTGGCTAAAAATATAATTTAATTGGTTTTAATAGTTATTTAAGGTATAAAAATGATTTCTACAAATTATTTAGTATTTTTAACTAATTAAAACTATTTTTCGTGAATTATTTTCAATTATATATATAATATACGGTTTTACTAATAAAATGAGTTTTTTATCGGTTTTTACTGTGTTTAAAGGTTAATTATGTAATTTCTACCTATAAAATGTATTTCTATGTTATAAGGATATTTTTCGTATTTCTGAAATTGTTCTGTGTTTGTGGACCCCCGGTCTGTAGACTGTAGTTTGGAGTCATACCGAGGGGTTGTGGATTTGTTTTGAGCTTGTTTTTCGAAGTGTGTTTCTTTGCAGGGTTGGCTCTACTCTTTGAGTAGAGAGATGTCCATTTTACAGGGGAGGTTCTGCCAAATTTTCTGTAGAATTCTCATAAAACGTGATGTCCAGTCGAACCCTAATCCTGTTTCTATGTTTAATATTCTAGATCGAGTTCTAGGATTTTCTATTAGGTTTATTCTGATTTCTGTCGTTATTGTTTGTTTAGTTGCGTCGAGATTGAGGCCTAGTGGACCAGGCCGTCGGATCTATCTCGAGGAGCGCACTAAGTGTGAGTTACTATTTTATATATATGTGTTTAAGGGTGCATGATTTAGAAATGCATGTTTTATTTTGATTAAATATGCATAAATAATGTGATTTGTATTTAAGTATATTTTTAATTCATTTTTGGTATATATTAAATTATATGCATGTTTTATTAATAAATTATATTTAAAATGTTTTTAAATATATTTCTAGCTTAATTTGTAATTTGATTGGATTTGTTTAACGTATATATACTCGAGATATACCTAGTTTACTTTTGGTATATTTTCAGTATATATGGTTTATATTGTTATTTTATTTAAATTCATGCATCATTTATTGTCATGAATGTTTTATATTTATTAATGAAGGATATCAATAGAACGTGCTACCTAGTGGGCAGCACTGGGACCGAGTACGTACCGGTACGCCTATAGCATTTAGGCTATATTACTAACCATTTATGGATATTGATTGGATATGATTATTTGATGTGTGAGATATAATTTGGGAGTGTGATTGCTGGAGCTCGGTTGACCAAGTGTCTCGGGGCCAATCACATTGGCAGTCAGACTGCTGGAGCTCGATGGACTTAGTGTCTCGGGGCCAGTCTACTGTCTAAATGGATTAAGTGGATATATTTGGAATAAGTGAGCCTGTATGGCTAAAGTGCTGTCTAACACTGTTTTCGAGGTTACGATATTCTAGGGTTCTATGTGATCCTTCATAATGATGATTTTCAGTAAAATATATAAAAAATGATTTTACAGCATCTGTGTGTATTTGTCTGTATATATACATATTAGATATATAATATTGATTGTATGCATTATCATTTAGTGTGCATGTATATATATTATAGTAATTCACTCAGTGAGGTCTGACTCCCCTCCGTTGACTAATTTTTCAGGAGAGTCATCATCTTCAGACCTCAGTAGCAGGCTTGTACGTCGGATTTCTTTCGCCCCGGCTTCTTTATGCAAACTGCTTATCTGAGTCTTGGGTTTATTTTATCTAGACACTGCAGTAGTCATTAAATATTTAAAGAGATGTATTATATCTGAACTGGATTTGTATTAAAAAGATTTATATATATGTGATGAGAATTTGATTTAAAATCCTGTGGTGGATTGTTATTTTTATATTTATGAATTTATTTCCGCTGCATTAAAAGTTGTTGTTGTTATTATTATTGTATGTTTTATTTTATTTTATTTTTAGGCTTGCTACGGGTTCCGGATTCGAAAGAATTCCCATTCCCTAGCACCGGTCATGGCCCCTATTTTGGGTCGTAATAGAATTGTTATAATATATATACATGCATAACTAAATTACAAATG
Organism: Mallotus nudiflorus; assembly: GCA_947683625.1. Taxonomy (NCBI): domain Eukaryota; kingdom Viridiplantae; phylum Streptophyta; class Magnoliopsida; order Malpighiales; family Euphorbiaceae; genus Mallotus; species Mallotus nudiflorus. Next base: position 313 of record CANTUR010000073.1, on the reverse strand, counting down.
CACACATTCAATAGTATATATAATAAATATATATATAGGCAAAAACACACAGATGCAACATGTCACAACCCAAAACAGGGGCCATGACAGGCGCTAAGGAATGGGAATTCTTTTGAATCCGGAACCCGAAGCAAGCCTTAAAATAAAATAAAACATGCAATAATTATAATAATAACATAGTTAAAATATTTTTCAATGAGAAATGAAATCATAAATAAGATAAAGTAAATATCCACCAATAGAATTAAATAAACATCCACATCTCATTATATATATAATCTTTCAATACAAATCCAGTTCAAATCCTTAAAAT